>JAZHYW010017810.1:0-16082 GCA_037355805.1 Ixodes ricinus
TACCAATGTGTGTGAAAATAAATGTATGTATGTATGTATGTATCATTATTATTATTATCATTTGAATCAACTACGAGGCAAGGGGATTAATAGATCAATTAGATCACTCACTCGAGAAAACATTCGGTCACGATACAACGCAACTGGTTGAGGATTTCAATAAGTTCTTCGCTAAATTCTCCGGAGTAGCCCGAGATGATGCTCTGTTTTCAGCAGGGACTCTAGACTCAAATGTTTCCTCGCTTTCCTTCCCCAGATGACGGACCTTGATGTAAGAACTACGCTTTTCAGTTTCAAATCAAACAAGGCCCCTGGTATAGATGGCATCAGTGCAGAAGACCTGCGGAGAAATTACGATTTTATAAAACACGTGCTCCTTTATATGTTAAATGGTTTCATTTCCCGTGGAAAAATCCCGGATAATTTAAAGAGTGCCTTAGTAAAGCCTTTATTCAAAGGTGGAAAGCGTAAACCACTTAACAATTACCACCCAATTTCAATCTTACCTTGTATAGTGCAAATTTTGGAAAAAGCATTTCCTCAATACTATGACGTCGTACCTAGATAGCTTTAATATCCTATCGTCTAGGCAATATGGGTTCGTTAGTGACCGGGGGACCCAGCCACTTCTGGAAGATTTTGTTGATGAACTGCATGTTGTTTTGAAAGGCATCAAGTCGCGTGTGCACTTTTTATTGACGTGGCGAAAGCATTTGACACGGTCAACCATAGCATTCTACTTAAAACAATTGCATAAAATTGGATTCCGCGGTCCATTCCTTTCTCTGCTTCAGAACGTTTTGAGCGGCCGTGCACAAGTAGTTTCTATAAACAATATCCGAAGCTCCAAAGTAAATTTAAAAGCTGGAGTCCCCCACGGATCTATTTTGTCACCTCTTTCTTCAACGTGTTTGTCAATGATATGTCCAACGCTGTTTCCACGTGTAAACTATTCCAATACGCTGACGACACGGTACTGCTCTCGCTCCATCTTGATTATGTTCCAGCAATGACGCTACTCCAAAAAGACACTTGCTGCTTACTTGACTGGTTTAAAAGAAATTGTCTTGAGGCAAATATATCAAAAACTAAACTTGTCTGCTTTCATGATCCGCCAAGAAATATAACATTTGATCATCCACTTTACATGCATACTTCTGACTGTGCAGACGGCAACTGCTGCCCGTGTCTTATGCAGATCAGGTTAAGTATTTAGGAATTGAGTTTGATAGTGCTTTGTCATGGAATTTTCATATGTCTTATATCTGTAAAAAACTGAGAAAGATGTCATGCTTACTCTATAATACAAGATCATTAATTCCTAAATCAACCAAAAAGATGATAGCTGAAGCGTTAGCCTACAGTGTTTTAAGGAATGGCATAACAATTTTTGGGCATGGGTCTGTAATATGGTGCCAAAAAGTTGATTCAGTTTTTAAATGAATGTTTAAGAGTATTGTCTATGGTCCATCGTCAGAAACTGAAGAAGAAAAATTAAATACTTTAGGTTTGACACTCTTCAATGCTTTATTGGTTCAGACTGTTGTACTGAAATATTTTTCGAACGATGACAGTAAACAACCCAATATAGTATCGAGATCACTTCGTCGGACCGAACGTCATAAAGTGCCTTTTATCACCACGAACTATGGAAAAAGTGTTCGCAATTACTATGTGCCTTCAATCTTCAATGACCTGCCGGAAACATATATGGTGTGGACTCTCTAAAAAAACTCAAACAAGTGCTCCAAGATTTCACTGTGGAACAACATAACTATGCGTGAGTGTGTGCGCGTGTGTGTGGGTGTTTTTTGTTTGTTTTGTTTACATGATTATTTATGGCATCACAGTGTAGTTATTCATTCTTTGTGTATGTTTTTTTCCTCATATTTTACTGCATTACAGTGCAGATGCTGCATGGTGAGCTTGACACTGTTTGTGTGGGGGATATTGTGATTATGACCTGTAGGGTGCTGTCCCACAAACCTTTACTGGCTTTGACAGAGCCGTGCCTCGACTTGAGAAATTATCCGCACAAATAAATAAATATATTATTATTATTATTATTATTATTATTATTATTATTATTATTATTATTATTATTCATTATTATTATTATTATTATTATTATTATTATTTAGAAATATTACGGCAAATGAAAAATGGAGGAATGCGACGAAAAGGAAGCACTCAGAAAACGAAAAGCAGACGAAGTGCAAGAACCATTCCAAACTTTCTTCACTTCTCTATAGATAAATATAAAAAATAAAAACATTTTTATCTACAATGCTTTCGACGTAAAACACGATTATATGCTGTCCATTATCAAACATCTTAAAATCGAGTAGAACAAAATTTCGTCCTGAGAAATAGAAACGATAGACGGTCTGCTCAACGGAGGCGTCTTCATTATTTACATTGAGAAGCCTGTTTTAGCGATAGCACGCTCTTTACTTCCGAATTGTGATTGTAAGCTATTTCATCGCCGCACTACACAATCAATGTATTAATTCATGTGCTTTGTTCTAATGTTTGGACAATCTAGATTATAGCGGGCTTGTTTCCGGCATGCTGAGCTATACTGTCTGTTTGTTAATTTTTGTCATATCAACATATCAATGAAGTGCTTCATTGACACTCTACCGTCACACTACCGTCATGTTTTCACAGAACACTACCGTTGTGTTTTCGAACTGTAAGTTAATAATTAATAAAAAATGCGATTTGCCGCAGTGATCACCCCACCTGACCAGTGATTAGGAAGATGCGGTTTGAATCCCGGTGTAGCCAAACACTACGTTTCGGCGGATTTGTAGGAATTGTTCCGTTCGCTCAGTATGGATCATGCATCTGCATATCTTCGACTATATCTTAGAGGGCATTCATATATAGTGACCTCTTTTAGACTGTCATGGCAATTGGTGTAGGCCTGAATTATTGTTTTATCGATTAATTTGACGTTTTTTCGTTGCTTTTTTTGTTCTGAAGATACTTTGCTGCAATGGCAGGTGAATGTGGTTCTGCGGCAATCACCTTAAAATTATGCTTGTGATGGGTCAGCTTCAACTTATAGATACAGACGTAGAAAGGACGGGACATGACAAAACAGCTGTTTTTGTTTATCCTGTCCAGTCCTTTCTACTTCTTTTTTGCAAGTTCAAGGTAACCCATCACCAATAACTGCCAACTTGCTCAACTAAAGCCTCTAATAAAATTATGCTTCTTGACGTACCTCACTATTCGGACAACCCTGTAATCGTTAACTAAAATTCATTTAGTGGTGTGGTTTTTGAGTTTGATGTATATAAATAACTTTTATTCGAACGATATCTTGTCATTCGAAGCCTCTCCGATTGATTCAAAAAGGCCGGACAGAGAGTAATTTTTTTTTATTGCGCCAAATGTGTATATAATTGATGCTTGTGCAGACCGAAAATTGGATAGTACGAAGCTGCGGCTTCTCTGCCCTTGAAGTGAGAGTAATGAGAGTTGCGTTTCGGTGCTCAGGGTAGTGACGAAATTTCATAGTTTGAATGGGGTTCACGCTAGGCAAAATTTAGACGTCTTGTTGCCCGAGTGATTTGAAAGGCAGAAAAGGTTGAAAGATATGAATAAAAGTGAAGGTTGTAAAATATAGAACTCTGAGAGGTTGAGTACCGCTTTATTTCTAAAAGAGTGTATGTATCTGCCATTGCATACAAGCAAAACAAGTTGGGTCAAACTAAATTGCAGCTATGACCTGCGATTTGCTAATGTCGCTTTCGACCCGCGTCTAAAGCGATATTAGCAGCAACATCAACGCCTGTTTTTTTTTCTTCTTTAGGGCATATACTAAAGAACGTTCTTATCCGCTAAATTGTTTATTCCTGGGAATTTTGTTTTGAAGATTCACATCAGTAAATTTTCTACCAACAGAAGTGTGCATAACTCTATGCCTTCTGAATACACTTAAAACACATGTGATGTCACTGCTATGCTTCCTTATGTAATCCTGCTTTTTTATCTAGGTATCATAACTAATGGTGGGAAGGTGCCTAATGTCATACCGGCGCACTCAAGAATGGAATTTATTATAAGAGCCCCAGGAACGGATGAATTGATTTCCCTGGAAAACAAACTGGAGTCTTGCCTTCGATCTGCTGCGGAGGCAACGGGCTGTTCCGTTGCCATTGAAGAGGATTCTGTTCTAATTGAGGCTCTCAATCAGAACAAAATAATGGGGGATATCTACAAAAAGTACGCACAGCAGTTTGGTAAGTTTAATATACTTATATTGTACTTATCTCCTTATTAGGTCCTGTTTAAAAGAAGTTAGTGCCTATCCCGGTTAATTTATGGTCAAAAAGCGTGGTGACTTTTCTCCCTGGTAAAATCTAGGTAACGAAGTTAGCGGCGTTCCATGAAAGCTCTGTAGGGGCCGCCAGGAGTCATGGGACGTCACGACGACGTCAGGAGCTCATTAATATGTTAATTACCTACCGTGGTCATTAGGACGGACACTGCCGTTAACATTTATATTTCATCAGGGCGCCCTTTCTGCGGGCAAGCGTAGGCTTTTTGTTTCCGCCGCCTCAAAACATGGCGTTACAATCGACACTGCCGCCGGGCCACTGGGCGCCGCCGGCTGTGGCGACCGTGACATCGGCGGAACGGCCGCGACGGTCGCCGACACCCGATGAGCGCGATCGTCTGCTACGAGTGCTCTAAGAGAAAGGTGGTGTTTGATCGGTCCGAGTTAATTTAACTTCGGAAGCGCTGGTGTTCTTGGAAGTGGGTGCCTTGGCGCTACTACGCTGCCAAATGGTGCGGGAACTCCAACAACTCGAAAGTATTGCCGTTCTTTCTATTTCCGAAGGAGTTCCAGAGCAAGAGGTAAAGTGTCCTTTTCCGTTGGTTTCGTTTTAAGTCCGCTTCATGTGGTGCGATTCTGGATGCTATTTTCAGTCTCGTACGGCAGAAGGCCCTTGGACGCAGCACGTAAGCTGCCGCCCACGTTTGTTTTCGTTTTTCTTTTCTTATGTAAACGCGACGTTGCACTTGAAAGTTTGAAGCAGATCATATCGTACCACGTGCGAAGCGCACAGGACGACACAGGCATTTTTGGTGCTTTTATTGAGCCAACAAACTCTCGCCGAGCTTTTGTAGGAAAACTTGAAGAGGGCGTTTTGGCGTGCATTCCCAATTTGGTATACAAGGATGATGTGATGAAGAATCTTAGTGCTTCCATGACGGAACACTCGGAAGATTTCCTCTGTTCAGCAATATACATCAAGTTCCTCCGGATGTTCTGCTATGAACGGCTCCTGACGTTTTCGCCTTGTAAACAAAGATCTGCGAAAACCTCAATTTAAAATGTCTGCAGCTGCTACGAAATAAGAGAAGCTGTGAAGGGGATCATCTATCAATTAAATAGTAAACATTGTTGTTTTTTTCACCTGCAGAAAACATTAAATCTTCTGCTTAGCAAAACTCTGGTTGTGGGATATTTTTTTATAAGTGCATATTTCTCTTATTGTGCTCCTAAGTGTTTTCTGTATTTCATTATGTGCATAAATTGAATTATTAATCTTCTATTTTATGCATGGGATCAGTATAAATAATAAGGTATGTATGAAACGTAAATGTGTTCTCCTTGCCTCCTACCCACCTGAGAAAGACTGTATGTTGATTTAATAAAAGGAAATGCCCTGAGAAGATGAAAAGAAAATCGAACAGAAATAAAAACGGCTAAGCAGGGGGGGGGGCGCAAGCGAGTGGCGACGAACCGGCTGCCGAGGACGCGACAGAACAACTTGCACCATCTAGGGGCAACAATATCGTTTGGAAGATAGCGTACGGACTCCGCTATCAACCTGTCCATCCTTCTCCTTCTTTCCACTTTTCTTTATTATTTTCCCTCATCGGTCGCTCTTTTTCTCGCTTCTTCGCTTGCTCAGACGGCAGGAGCGTGTTACAATAAGCAAAGGCTCTAGCTGCGCCAGCCTGCTACAATGTAAAAACATTTGTTTTGATGATATACAGCTTATCTTGCAATCCCGCTGAAATTATGTTCAACACGACAATGCCCTTTGTCAATATTGTTTTAAGTGTTACTTTCTCTTGCATCAATAGCTTCCTGTAGACGAGAGAGATTATCACCAGCAGTAAATATCGGATACAATGAATAAAAGAGTAATCAATATAGGTTTGGATGAAAAACTATTAAAACCCACTCTATATTGTACATTTCCATTAATTACATTATCATAAACTCCTTGCTCCTCAATTTCATACAATCTGGTTGGTCATTGTATACACTCACACAACAGTTCATCTGATTGAGTATAATTTATAAACCTCGTCTTATCTCGAGGAAGTTACTTCCTAACAACATCTTGAGGGTTGTGGCGCTTGCTCCATAAATGATTAGCATGCATAACGACATGCGAGGATATAAAACTAGAGATATGCTAGTAGTTGCTTAGATCGTCTAACACATATCAACAGCAGTCCTCCGGACATGTTCACTTGAAATACTCGTATTTATACCTTTATCGTTCCATAGTTTATAAGCAGGAGTTATCTGTTCGATCAAAGAGAGGTACCAAAACTTCTAAAGAGCAACAAAATAACTTATGATAATGCAAGCACTGCAAAAGTTCAAGCGATCTGGACAAGAATGACGAAAATAATCAGTCACCTAGCTGCGTTTGGAGATTGTGTTTGTCCTTTGTCCCGCTTGTTCCCCTCCTCCAGGGATTATATTCGTCAAATAATTGACCCCGTAAATGACGACGTCACAACATAGCGATCTGCTCCAAACGCACCGTCGCTAGGGCTGTTGTGTTGCCAAACAAAATTGGACGATCTTAAAAGAAAGACAGTGTTAATAGGGGTACACACTGAAGCTTACATTGCTACAAAGACAATTCAAGCAGAAGACGCATTAGCCGCGTTTTTGTTTTTTTTTAGAAAAGATCAACTCAAGGAGAGACTGAGCCAAACCCTGGCCGCGTGCCTGTAAACGGAGGGCGATACCTTGCATGGCAACGCCGCTCGGTGCGGATTGGCTACCCCTCGAAGAGGACGCTGCGCCGTCGCACATAGCAGCTGCGGTTGGTGCGCCGGCCGGCAGTGGGCGTGCGCGTGTATCACTTGCAGAGCCGTATGTGTAGAAAAATTGGCCATTCATTGGTAAGAATTGGGCAAAAATAAAGGCGCGTTATTGGCCGAAATTGATTCAATGACCATGGGCGCGAGGATTGACTGCTCCTGTGACCAATCACTAGCCACAAAATTCCCTAGCAGTTGCATTGAGCTCAACCAATACCCTCCAATCAAATGTTATGCATAAGGATGTATACCAGTATTGCATATCAGCACGCCAAAGTTGAAATTCGCGACTCCTCGTCAGTGAAAAGGCATCGCACTTGACATTTGAATGCACTCGCGGCCGGGGCCGTGGCCGCGACCACGACGGAGTGGACGGTATAAGCTGAGGATTCTGCTTCTTGGTAGTTTTGACCATAACCCTGAACGAGCACCCGACGTTGGCAGTTTCGCCCAATGATTCAAAAAATGTTTCTCGTCAATGTCTTTTTTTTTCTGGCTCGGTAAACGTACTCAGCATCTTGAAGCTTTTCATTTCCACCAATCTATTACAATCATCCACTGATGTACTTTCAGTCTCATCGAGAAACACAAATCACCTGTGCCGCGGTGCGCGGCTCCTTCATGGGCATTCTCAGACATCTTTGCCTAGCGGAGGAACATCACGGGGATGTGGCGCTGGCGACGACGACGCTTTTGCCGCTCCACCCCGTCTCCAGCCGGCTCCTCCCATTGATCCAACTCTGTCAATATAGGGCTCTTACCCCTTACACGCATTTTGACTCCCCCCCCTCCCTCATCTCCATTCATACCGCTTCGCGACGGCAGTTTCCGGCTGCTCATTCATGCTCCCTAGTGATTCACACGCGGGACGTCGTCACGAAGCAGCGTGAACGGGAGATAGGGGCAGCCAATCCGGCGCAAGCGGCGTTGTCATGCCGTGTATCACCCACCGTTTAGAAATACGCATCGCAACCTCCCAGAGATCCCTTCGTTTCTCTCTATCTTGGTCATAAACAACTCAGCGCCGACCACGTAGACTATACACCCTCTACGAAAAGCTTCGTGCCCCTGGGTCGAGTTTCCAAACTCCGTCACCCCACGCCCGGGCTCAAGTGATTTGTGGTGCGAGCCAGCCGACCGAGGAAGACACGAAACTCTATCCGCAACATCCTCCCCGCAGATGAGCTCAGCTCATATCAAATGGGTATCGACGCTGAACCGTTACACAATTTTAACTTAAAGGTGCGCACATTTCCGTCTCTACCTGGAAGCCACTCCAAAATCCTGCAAGTTCTCCAAAACAATCGAGGAACGTGGTCGTCATGCACAATCACAACACCCCAGATATTGAGACCGAAGCTGAATTGAGGCTTACGAGCATGAGCACTTCCTAGGTTGAACAGATATTCTTTGGCCCACCTGTTCCAAAACATATTCATCAATAGCTGGCGGTGAGGCCATCTCCCAACCAACTCTGTTCGAGTGGATGTCACGCTCCCTCTTTTATGATGAGGTAATGAACTTAGCCTCCTACCTCAAAGGAAATGAGCAGGAGTCAAGACAAATGGCTCCTTTGGTTCGGAGTGGGCAATTCGTCGATGGTCGAGAGTTGATCGGAGCCTCAACTTCGGTGAGTGTAGTTGTTATATTATAAACATCAAGCTCAGTTTTGCCGTTTTGTTTTTCTCAGGCACTCTTAATCCATCCCACCATGCTCTCCCAACCTTCACCCCACCATGGGGTTCTTTAAACAATACACTTTCAAGCGATCCAAAGGGTCGCGCAGTAGTTTTTGAACTCGGAACTACACAACGTTGCGTACATCTGCTTTTGATACTTAGGAGCTCGTTTGAAAGTCAGTACATTGTCCGAACACATGATTTGCTGCAGCCCACGCCTTGATACAAAGCGTTATAAAGCCTTTAGAAAGGCGTTGGTATGCATATCTATGACAAGTTCCAAATGTATCGCTCGCGTAACAGCGCATGTGAATAAAAAATATATGCCCTGTCCTGACACTGTTTGGTCCAGATTTCACGAACATCGGTCCAGCAAAGTACAAGCCACAGATCATCGAACGGTTGTGCCTTTGTTACGTGGTCTTGAGGCAGAGGTGCCGTCGGGGCGGTGATGGGCTTGAGCTTGAATCGACGACACATATCTTACAGCGTCCGATCACTTGTTTTACACTCTCTCGCCTTATCAAAACCCAGTAGTGCTCCAGCAGTTCTCACAGAGTAGCACTCACACCACCATACAGAATGCGGCCATGCGTGTGCTGAACGAGGAGCCCCGTGAAACGGTGAACTCCCGGAAGTAGCACCGGAAACTTGGTCTCGTCCGGTGCCGAGGTGTTCTGAAGTACAGTCTCAATGAGGAGTACATCGTTCTCACCCAAGAACGGGTGCAGGTCCCGGGTACGCGAGCTCGACCACCGGCGGTCACCGGCGACGAGTCTTGCCTTTTCTTCGCTTTAGCTTTCCACCTGATGTGTTTCGTTCAGTATCGCTAAGCCTCCTCCAAGTGTTTGGTGGACAAAGAGCAGCTTGACTCTCCCCGGGATTAAATTCGATAGCGCTAGGATTAAACTGAATGGCGCTTGAAATAAATTGAATTGCACATGGATGAAATTGACCACCGTTTGGATTAAAATGAGCGGGAAAACCTGCAGTTCGATCTCGGGGTACGCGAGTGGTCCGGGTTTCAAGGGGGAGTTTCCCAACTGAATGTTCTAATCACGTTGCTTTTGGCGCTTCTGACGTTACATCTATGTGTCTTTACGTCGTCTCCGAGGAGTTTAAATTGGGCGCGCTCTCATTCATGCTCCCATCGTCTACTCGCAGCTCGGTCGACAGCGCTAGGCTTAAGCTACCGTCTGCTCCGTTCCTGCGGTCTTGTTTGTCTGCTCGCTGCCATAGCTTTCGATATGATGGGTCTGGCTTTCGATACGATTGGCGCATCAAAAGTAAGTTTTGAAGCGAACGTGCCTTCTCGTCACGGCGGATGGAAACGAACACCTACTGGAAACAGGGCTTGTACGGCTTTCTTAACTCGAGGTGCCATTCTCAGCGTTAGTACCGTACGACCACTGACACGCTCGCTTTCCAAAGCCGCGCTATGACGACTCGCTCTAGACGGCGCTCCCGGCGCGGTGTCGGGAGCGCCCGCTACACGCGGACTTCCAACTGATCAGGCAAGTGTCGGGTTCCAAATCTCACCTGTTCGACAGCGATTCAGTAGAGGCCGCCATTAAAGTGTGTCGCAGACAACCGCGTTGCCACGGCACTGTCAAGGCAAGGGAAATGTTTGCCACATATTTTAATGGCTGCGTCCGTTAACTGAGTTTTCTAATGATCAGCATTAACCAAGACCGTGGTAAACGATGAATAATTTAGTAAAATAAAAAAAGAAACACAGGAAAAGGATCGTCTCAATGGCCGAGAGACTGAGGGGATAATTCGTGACCACGCCTACTTCCTTTACGCTTCGCTCCATGTACGGATTATGCAGACGCCACGTCCTGCCCACTACAACCTCTTTGGTCGTGTGTCTCTAGAACGCACGGTTGAGTTGCACGCGTTCTCGTGGACGCGGCCACGGGTGTGCGCTCGCACCAGTAGCTTTAAAGGAGCTGTGCAACGATATTCAGTTGGAATGTTTTTCACTTTACACGAGCTTACCGGCACTTGTGGGACTCCAGGATACTCGCACGCAACGCCACTGGCCAAGAAACTCCTTTGTTGCGGTGTAATTTCAAGGACAAAAGCGATCATTTTCATTCAATCTCTCTTTTGCAAAATTTGATGACGTAACGTGGGGATCGCAGTACACCCAAGTGACGATATTTGAATGTGGTTCATAGATTGGACCCGAGCATTGCGTGGGCGCTCGATTTGGGCTCGTGATAATTACTAGCTCGAGAAGCATTCGGGTAGTGGCCCGTGTCCAATTGCTTCAACGACGACAATAGCCGAGCCATAACAATGCCCGGAACTCAGCGCGTGTCCTGTGCTTTGCCAACCCCAGCGCGTGGCTATGATCAACATTGGCGGCATATAATCCATTCCAGGTCGCGTGGCAGCTTGTTCTGGCTGCGAGCTGAGGGTGGTGAACTGCTGCTCGTTTTTCTTTACCTTGTTTCTGGGACTTGTACTGCGTGGGGTGAAAAACGAACGCGTGTTTCATAGGTCATCAACGTCAGGGGATCCGTTCCTAAGCTGCCATTTGCGCAAAGTACATAAAATCTGTTGCATCGCCCTCTTTAACAGCAACGTGAACCAAGTTTGAAATGAAGTATAGGGGCATTCACTGGACGCTATATTTGAGGGCGATGTTTGGAGCGCATGCTCAGAATGAGCTCACATTACTAACCTGCTAAGACTGGCATTCTTGATGGTGCGGAACGCACGTTGCAAAAGAACTGCGGAAGCTCGCCATCAGCACGCACTCAGCAGTCGCGCAAACCGTTATTACCGCTAGTGAATACTCACTATAGACCTGCTAGCAAATAACGTTTACCGGAACAACATCTCTTTCCAGGCTTAGAGTTTTCGGACACGGATCCTGGAGCATTGAGCGGAGCGTCGACCGACGCCGGGAACGTGTCTCACGTGGTCCCTACGCTCCATTCTGCGTACAAGCTGGAAGACGCCAAGACGATCAATCACACCCCTGAATTCACGGAGGCTACAGTTACAGCCAAATCGTTCGATGCCACTTTAAAGGTGGCAAAAACGCTCGCACTCACCGCTTTAGACGTTCTCAGCTCCCCGGATCTGTTAAAGGCTATCCGAATGGAGTTCCAGTTGGGGAGAGCGGCTACCACCGCAAACAAGTAAAAAAAAACAAATGCATTCAGCAAAAAAAAAAATCTTTGTAGGAAGGGAAAATGTAATAAATATTTTGAAAACGTTTTACTGAATGCGCATCATGTAAAGGAATCTAAATTGAGGTCTTTTTATTGAATAAAACTAGTTGTATTTAAAATATATTTATAGAGGTATAGGTGGAAAAGCAGCAATACTCGTCCATACAATCAATTATTCCTGAGAATGTTGTTTTATAAACGCGTCAAAATATTTTCTTTTGCATTTACGGCACTAAATGCTTGGTGCAAAAAAAAATGTTTCGTTTTTTTATTTTTATTTAATCGTTGAGAAGAAGAAGCCATATCTTGCTACCTAGCTCGCTTCAGCTCCTTCAATTTTCTGTTCTTTTTGTGATTTTCGCCTCTTAATACATCTGAGCTTCGGCCCACACGTCCGTCACGACACAATGGCGACGATTGGCACCACCAACGGCCATCGGGACTTTCCTCTGCCGGACGAAATGGACTCACAACCCACCGAGGCCACGCCGGCTTCTCCCGCCGTCTTTAGCCTACCGCTGAGCGCACCGCCCATAGCCGATGCAGCCACTCCCGCCATCACGTCGCATCTTGAAGAGCCAGTCGTTGCCGCGTGGGGTCAACCTGCGACCGTTACTCACAATGCATTCTTCATACTTGGAGACGATGATCTCGAATGCGAGTTTCCGCTCCTCAACGGCAGTTGCCACGCCCGCACCGCCGCCGATGGAACGAAGCGTGCTCGTGGCATTTTTTGTTTCGGCGCCGCTGCGACTAAGCCCACCGCCTCACTCTGGTGCATTCAACGTCGCTCGAACCCTGACCCGTCCCTTATGGAGGACGGTTGGCATCCTGTCACTCGCCGACGTAAGAAGGGCCTGTCCGCGGCGCCTCCATCAGCATCGTTCCGCGGTGAGTTCTCCCACACTGTCAACCTACGGACGACCAAACCATGCGCATCATGGACGCGGCCTTTCTTGCCATCGACTCCGCAATTGCTGCGCAGATAAGCCTCCGGTCTTTGTACACCAATGCAGCCCCCATACCAAGTGAGGTACAGTACCTCGACCGCAGTAATCAATTCTCGGACGACGCCACTTCATCTGAAGTGCGCGACGCCTTACTCAAGGTAACACACATCCCGATCGGCACTCAGCAGTATATCCGTACAAACCTACGAGGCTATTCACTGAGGCCAGATTCATGGATTCATAAAAAACGCTATCGGTCTGATTCCGCGCAACTCGTGAGAAGTCTTCATTGCCGGAATTTGCTATCCTCCAAACCCTGTCCTGTCGGAAACTTTGGTCGGCACTAATTACATTCGACGGCACCAGTCTCCCGTTATGCGTTGGACTGGGCTCGTTTCAGAGTGCGGTGTGCACCCCGTCCGTCGGCAGACTCAAGTTTCAAGTATCAAGTTTATTTGTTCGTCTTCGCACGAAAAAGAGAGGGAAGAGGGGAAAAAAGCAGTACAAACACTGCTTGACAAAGCCCCCTCTTCACCTACAGCAAACAACGGTAGCAGGTGTGTGACACGTGCCATCACATCGGACAGTGCAGTGCTTAGTGCCCCAACAGCACCCAAACCCGCTGCTCCACGTGCGGCGCTCCCAAGCACGGCGCTGACGCCTGCCCTTCTGCCCAGCCCAAGTGCCGAAATTACGGCGGAGCGCATCTCGCCACGGCTCGCTCCTGCCCTAAAAAACAAGGAATTCAACTCGCACTGCCACAGTGAGGCCGCGGTACAACACGTCGTTAGTGGCCTTCATCAGCATTCAAGGAGGAGCCGACGTCACCACCAGCTGTGCCCGAAACTGTAGCTCCCGCTCAGCCCGCTGTACCGCCAGCTGTGCCCAAAGCCCCCTCGGTGCACCGATGTCTGCGAAGACTGACTCCCGCCCGGTGCTCGCCGCAAACCCCGAGCGCCGGCCCGCCACACCACCGCCGACCTCACGCAGGTCCCAACATCAGAGTCACCTCAGGCCACCTTCGCAGCAGTAAGAGATGTCAACGCCACTCTTGAGACGCCCGCCCCGCTTGAGACGCCCGCCCGCTTCCGGCAGGTGAAGAGTTTACTGGCTTGCAACAAAAATCGCCTTTCTCACGAAACAAATGTTGGCAACCACGCAGAAACTTGGGGCCGCGCAAAACTCAATGTCTACTCTTCTGGATACCTGCGCCCGTGCAGAAATCGAGCGCCTTAGGATGCAGGGCATCATTCCGTCCGGTGCCCCCCTCCCCTTCATCACCCAAACATGGCTAGCGCCCTCACGATTGTTCAATAGAACGTTTGCTCGCTTAGGCGCAAGAAGGCAGACCTCATCGGAAAAGTTTATCTTCACTCGTCATCCGACATGCCCGGTGCGTTCACTCAGAAAGAAATCAACGGCCCCTCCCTGCTATGCCTCGGTACGATGGACTTGATCCGGACATTGAGACTAGTGCCCTTTGCCTCGGATTCGTTCCGCCCTGTACGTTCATCGATCAATGTGCTTCACTCCTCTCGAAACCTAACAGTGGTGCTACGCAATGACGAGCGTCATGGGTTGCAGCTTACTCCTCACTCCTCACTCCTCAACTACCCGTTCTTTTCTTTTCTGTCTAGGTAACCCTAGAAACATCACTAAAATGCAGGACAAGGTAGCCGCTAAACATCGCCTTTGTTAAGCACTTCGCCCATCTTTATCCAAAAGACGACGTTCTGGTATGCGGTGATTTTAATGCCAAACACACGGCATGGGACTATGACATTGACCTTCCCCGCGGCACTCGGCTTCTGCGAACTTTACGAAGGTGAAACTTTCGGTCCCCAACGTCCCAGACACCCCACATGTATCGGCCAATCCTCCCGACAGCAGGACACCTGCCCCGACCTTGCCTGTGCTCGCTTCCCTCAACGCTGGTGATGGCAGGTCGCCGTCGGCCACCTCGGCAGTGATAAGCTCCTCATTGCTTTATACTGTGACTTCACATTGACAACCCGATCTCACCTCCGCGCTCCGCCGTGACACGTTCTTCACTAAGTGGGACAAGTTTCGAGCAGCCCTTACTTCTGTCATGGAACTTGCTGGCTTTTCCGACATCACACAAGCCATCCAGTCCACCCAGAAGTCTGCCACAAAGCGGCTATCCGTACCGGACGTCAACCCAGCACCTGATGTGCATTTACTTAGTCCCTGAACTCACCGTATTCGCCTGTAGACCACGCCGACTCTCGCAACTCACGTAAACTCCGAGAGACTATCTCATGCTTCACTTCGGAACTCGCTTCCGACCACTAGACTTCACTATGCAGCTCCATCTCCGGCAATAGCCATCTTTCCAAGGTTTGGAGGCTCCTCCTTCTCTCTCGGGGACCGGAAACCTAAGCAACCTGCCGCCGCCGTTGCTTTTCGCGAAGGTGTCTCTCCCGATGAGATAGCCGAACGGGCCTCGGACGTCTTTTTTCTGTAACCAGCGCAACATGGCTCTGGATGCTACACTCACATTCACCCTGTCCCAGAGCCCATAGGAATGGGCTCCCCGTTGACAATCCACGAGCTCGAAACCACCCTCGACAAGTCCAACGCCCGCAGTGCACTTGGCCCGACAACGTCACCGTCGGTCAACTTTGGAACCTCCCTACGGCACTCAAGGAAACCGTACTCACCGAGATCACCAAGGTGTGGGACTCTGGTGCATCCCTGAAGCGTGGTGGCACTCAACCGTCCGTCCCATCCCCAAACCCGGCAAACCGCCCATATCCCTCATAAATTTAGGCCCGATATCTCTTGCATCGTGTCTCTGCAAAACGGTCGAAAGCATGCTCAACGCCCGCTTGCAGTGGAGGCTCTGAATGCCACCAGCTTTTCAGCCCAACGCAGTACTAGTTCCGCCCTAGACTCTCCACCGGACGTTATGCACAGGCTCCGGCACGATACGCTTTCCGCGTCATCACCACATCTTCGTATCGTGGCCGGGGTTGACGTCCGGAAGGCATTGGATAGCGTTTCGCACTCTTCTGTACTCTTTATGGCGTAACAGCTTGGTATCCACGGTCGGGCATACAACAATGTGACGTGTTCGGCTAGTTGGTTTGAGGTTGACGTCTTGGGAAGAAACAGCGGCAAAGAAACTTGGACAAGAGTAAAGGAACAAACAC
>JAZHYW010017811.1:0-10972 GCA_037355805.1 Ixodes ricinus
AGCAATCAGACTAGCAGCGATACTGGGCAGGAGATCGAACTATGGCGGCGCTTCATTGGGCTTGTTGTCCCCACAGCCCGGTGTTTACTAACACAGCATTACAAAGAAATGGAACATCGCCTAGTACGGTCGGGGCACGAGCGTTTCGCTTTAGCCAGGGCTTCAGTCGCACGACGAGCGTCCTTCGAATTGTCATTTGCGATTTTTTTGATAAAAAACAAACAAGAAAATACAGTTTGCTGTCCCCTGTTTTGTCCTCAGAGCTGAAGCGTATCGCTAGAGGCCTGACTTTTTTATCTCCTCCCCAGTACTATACTGCCTTTCATCGCCAACGAAGACACCAGAAGCCCTCGGGGCTGGCTAACTTCTCGCTGTCTAAACATACACACAACAAAATTACAACTGACGTTGTACGTTTGTCTGCACTTTGATCGATACGTTTGTCTGCAAAAAAGAAAAACTAACCTCCACATTAGTGACCGACCTGGGCCCGTTTGCTCGAAGCCGGTTAACTTTAACCGCGGTTAAAACTTAACCGCCCTTCCCTACTAGGTACCTAAAAGTACCTAGCCAAGTTTGACGAGGGCTGGATGAGCGATAGCTTTTTGTTTTATTATGGGGTGGTAGCTGGTGTCACCTCCTGGCTGTAGCGAATATAAGTGGCTTCCGTGGAAAGGTTCCCGAAATGGGGGACCCAAAAATGCGCGCTACCGTGTTTTCGCGACGCAGCGCGGCATACATTTGAGCTCAAGAAACAATTTTTATTGCTCGTGGCACAGGTAATCGGTAAGGCAAAACTAAATTAACCCTTGTTTGGAAAATTCCTAAATATTTGACTGTCTGAAGTGAAGACAAGCCTCGTTGAAATTTCCTTCCAAGTTCGAAAGAGGACGACGAAATTCAGTCCTAGAAACGATGAGAAAGAAGTGAGTAGTGAAAGGCGGGCGTTACACCGGCAGCATGGTTGGCCAGCATGTAAGAACTGTATATAACACCGTCATAAATTTAAAACCTGTAATTCGGCTCCAGTGAAAATTGACCTATTAGTAAATTACCCTAACATTGAGGAGAACACTGGAAGTGTAATTCAACGATCCGCGCGCGCTGGCCTTCCACTTATAAAATATTCGAAGTAAATAATCATAATAAATCTTTGACGAACGCGCGTGCACAGCAAAATTTGTTGTAGGCTTTTTGCTTTAGAATACTTACTACTGCAGACGCCAGCACGCGCAGCGCGTGTAACTACACTCGTAGCATGCACCTCGGTGCTTGGAAAATTTAGCAAAAGGTCTATGGGGACGCTGTCTGCTTTTGTGTGCTATCAGTACCCGGCCGATTGAGTCAAGGCAATCCACTTTTCAAAGACGTTGCCATGCCGACAACTGTCGCGTTCATTTAGGCTTAGGAATTGCCAGAATCGAAAGACTATCTAAAAAATGCGGCGAGGTCATTGCTCATGCTTTGCGTTTTAAGTGAGGTAGGGCAAATCGAAAGCCTTCTGCACCATTCATTGCTGACAAACGCGCCCGATATTGCAGCTACAACGACGTATTAGTTCCAAAGCGAGCGGCGCCCACTGAGTGGGGCACCGCCATGTTTCCCCGCCGTCCTTACTCTGCCGGTCACATGACCTAAAATTCCCCCTCGTAGGGAAATCCGGTTAACCGCGGTTAGTTAACCAGCTTCGAGCAACGCGGGCTCACAGAGGTTCTGCAACTTTGTACTGCAGAAGCTGCCACACCTGCGATCAACTCTTAGACCCATCCTTTCGTGATGCCTACAATGTACAGGGTGTCTCAGATAGCGGCCAGGCTCTTTAAATCGACCGCAAAAAATCGGTTTCTTAACCTATCGCACTGTGATTTTGTGCAACGTTGCCCCCAGGTGGTGCATTTTTTTTTATAAAATTTGCAAAGAGCAAACTTACTTCAGGAAAAAGTAAAAAAATAAAATGAAAAGGCTTTAATTCCTATGGAAACGCAGCGAAGCCACCGGTCTTCAAACAATAGGGCGCCGTTTGGCACGGGAGACAAGAGAAGGCGCAAGCGGTCGCGACGCCAACTGAAGCCAACGAACAAGTATACGGCGCCAGAGAGCCGGCGTCGTTAGCAGACAGTCTCTTCGACTCAAAAGCGGCGTGTGTCCCGCATGCGGCGACAGTTGCAAAAGCAATAACAGGCGCGGTAACAACAGGGAACTGCAAAGCAGACGACATAAATATCCCGGAAAAAAGTACAGTCAAAATGACCCGACAAACCACTTTTTAAATCGATTGTGTGCCTATTCAGTATGTTTTATTTGTAAGGATGATAAAATCATGCATTGGCAACTGACATCGAAGAAGCTTACGCCGCTTTTGAGCCGAAAATATCAGCTATTTGACGCCGGCTCTCGGTGTCGTATGCTCGTATGACGGAGTGTCTCAAAATTAAGTTACAAGCTATTATTAACGGCCCGTCAGAAATCAGTGACTGCACGCGAACATACTTAGAAGAAGAACGTTGCAAACCTTTACTAGATTAAACAGCGCACAAAACGTCGGAAGAAGATAAATTTGTTTTCTCTTCCTCCGACGTTCCTCCTCTCTGACGTTCTTCCTCCGACGAGTGATGTACCAACTAGCTCAAATTGCCACTTTACCATTGCAAACCTTTAGTTTTCGAGAAGAGGGGCTAAGGGGAAAGGGGAGGGGACAATAGATGAAGTGCACTTAGTTTTGAGAAAAGGGGTTAAGGGGGAAGGGGTGGGGCATGCTCTACTTATGGTATATTCGGCTGGTCACTTTTGAGTGCACCAATCATCCGAGTCGGAGCTACCAGATCCCGGAGCGCCTCCGCATCGGGGCGAATCGGCGCGCCCAGCCGAACGCTCCTCTACTTTCAGAGCGGCAAGCCCAGCGAATAGAGGGTGGCCTGCGCCACTAGTGGACGGCGCGAGCCGCCCTCTCGCGGAAATTTTGCTTCTCGGATTCAAAGGGTTCAGCAGTATTCAGTCATCCATCCATCCGTCAATCCTTGAAAAATGGCAGCCGTCAACGCGGAGAGTCACGAAGAATAAAACACACGAAGGACGAACACAGACACACACAGTTCTTTCAATGAGCAACGAACATTTATGAGATGCCCATGATGCTACGACCGTGAACTTCAAAGATTTGAAAGAAAGAGAACGAAAAATTAAACGAAAATAAAGAAAATGAAAATGCCCAGATTTAAAATAAAACGAAATTGCTCAAAATTTTAAAATACCAAATTATAACGATAAGACATTTCTGGAAATTTACCCCTTAACAAAGGGGGAAAAGGAAGAAGAAAAAATAAAGGAAAATTAACCCCTGAATTAAGGGAAAGGAAGAAGAAATTAACTCCCCGAAAACGGGGAAAGAGGAGGAAAGGAAAAGAAGGTAAATTAATAAATGATCAAAACTACCTTCACGATAACTCGGAGAAAAGTGTAGTGCGAGAAATAATTGAGGCCTTTAAGATCAAATACGCCGCGAACAATGTTTCTGAGCCCTCTCTGGTGTTGTCATCAAAAGAGCTAGAGTTCCTCGCGCCAGAGTTATCGTGAAGGTAGTTTTGATCATTTATTAATTTGCCTTCTTTTCCTTTCTTTTCCTCCTTTTCCCCGTTTTCGGGGGTTAATTTCTTCTTCCTTTCCCCTTAATTCAGGGGTTAATTTTCCTTTATTTTTTCTTCTTCCTTTTCCCCCTTTGTTAAGGGGTAAATTTCCAGAAATGTCTTATCGTTATTTTGGTATTTTAAAATTTTGAGCAATTTCGTTTTATTTTAAATCTGGGCAATTTCATTTTCTTTATTTTCGTTTAATTTTTCGTTCTCTTTCTTTCAAATCTTTGAAGTTCACGGTCGTAGCATCATGGGCATCTCATAAATGTTCGTTGCTCATTGAAAGAACTGTGTGTGTCTGTGTTCGTCCTTCGTGTGTTTTATTCTTTCTGTGTATTCTGTAGTTTTCTAACGCGCTCTGCTACGTGTAGTCATCGCGGACGCTGACCGGAGGCCATCGCAAGCCAGCCGTGCCAAGCGGAAATTCCTGCGAAACTATAAAAAAAGACAACCTGAGCAGCTTGAAAACTCTCGTACTTTTGTTCTTACCGCTTTGTCCGAGTAGGTTCGCACTATAGAAATATAAGCCCTGACCTTGGAAGACACACGTGCAAGGTGCGTCATACAACTCGGCAGACTTCTGCTTCGTAAACACGGCCCTCGTCGTCGTCCGAGCTGCTGGTGTTGTCGCTGTCTACTAGCTTCGCCAAAAGCGCTGGCGGTGCCACCGCTAACATTGAACGTCTTCGTTTTACCAACGACATTTCACCTAAATTCGGGGAGCACAACACAGCGGTGACGGCGTCCGAGACTGACGGCTGTTTTTCGCAGCCCTCTTTCTGCGGAATAGCTGCGTTCTCGCCGTCCGCTTCCGACACAAAAGCGAAATGGCGGAATGGCTGGAGTCACGTGACCGGTCGGCAGCCAGACTGCGCGCTCCCACTCTCCAAGTCTGCATGGTATATTCGGCTGGTCGCTTTTCAGCCTCTTGGAGCGCTCTGAAAAGCCGGTGTGCATTCGGCTGGTCGATGCCAGGCGCTCCAAGTATATTCGGCTGGTTCTTTCGGAGCGCTCTCGAAGCTCCGACTCTCGCCGTCCTCCGAATCGGAGCGGTTTGAGGCGCTCTGACTTGGAAGTGGGAGCGCACGAGAGATCTGGCTGCCGACCGGTCACGTGACTCCAGCCATTCCGCCATTTTGATTTGTGTCGGAAGCGGACGGCGAGAACGCAGCTACACCGAAGAAAGAGGGCTGCGAAAAACAGCCGTCAGTCTCGACGCCGTCACCGTTGTGTTGTGCTCCCCGAATTGAGGTGAAATGTCGTTGAAACGAAGACGTTTAATGTTAGGGGTGGCACCGTCAGTGCTGCTGGTGAAGCTAGCAGACAGCGACAACACCAGCAGCTCGGACGGCGACGACGAGAGCCGTGTTTACGAAGCGAAGTTTGCCGAGTTGTTTGACGCACCTTGTACGGTGCCCAAGGTCAAGGCCTATGTTTCTATAGGGAATATTCACTGGCGGCCATATCTGTGTGCGCGAATGCTGAGCGCGGGCTGATGGTGAGCTTCTACAGTTCTTTTGCAACGTGCATTCCGCACCATCGAGAGTGCCGGTCTTAGCAGGCTATTAATGTGAGCTCATCCTGAGCATGCGCTTTCAACAGCACCCACAAATATGGCGTCCAGTGAATACTTCCTATAGTGCGAACCTACACGGACGAAGCGGTAAGAACAAAAGTACGAGAGTTTTCAAGCTGTATTGTTGTCTGTTTTTATAGTTTCGCAGGAACTTCCGCTTGGCACGGCTGGCATGCGTTGACCTAATCAGCGTCCGCGTTGATGGCTGCCATTTTTCAAGGATTGACGGATGGATGGATGACTGAATACTGCTGAACCCTTTGAATCCGAGAAGCAAAAGTTCCGCTAGAGGGCGGCTCGCGCCGTCCTCTAGTATGCACATCAATGTGCAGAGTATGCACATTGATGAGGACGGTACTTTCAGCATAAGTAGTGACCACAACCGCCTGAGGGTCGATTTTTCATCATCCCCATGGCAGCAACCTCACAAAGAAAGGTACAGGAAGGTTGAACTTGTGCTACCTGCAAGCGTCATTGACTCTGTAGCCCAGGAGTTCGAAGCCAGCGGGAGACGGAAAAAGGCGACGAACTACGGCGAGTTCATTGGGGAACTGAAGCGGATTATTAAACTCCATTCCATCCGGAGGCGTTCCCGAGGCGGTGTTCGACGTAAGAGCTGGTGGGACGCCGAGGTGAAAGGAGCGCGGAACGAGAGGAGGCTAGCTAACCAGACTCATCGACGCGCCGTCAAGGGAGGAGACAGTGGAGAAGTGGAAAAGGCCTGGGAGGTGTATCTTACATTTAAACACAAACTTCAAGACCTAATACAGAGCAAGATGACAGAAGCTGACCAGCGCACATTAAAGGAGATAAGGGACAGCGGCAAAGCGGCAGCTGAAAAATTCTGGCGATATGTAAACTCAATGGACAGGAATGACCCACCACCAACCGTCATAGAGGATCACACAGGAAAGGCGGTACAGGATTTGGCGGAGCATCTATCGGAGTATCTGACAAAGGCATTTGAGTGTGAAGATGGAAACGCACCAGTAGCGGACCTGATCAGAGTACCTTCAATGGCGGACACAGACCCTGTCGAAACTGAGAAGCCAGAATCCCTAGAGCAGACAATCACGCCGAAGTGGGAGGTGGTGAAAGTCGCGCTTGACAGGGCCATCGCGCATATTAAAAACAACACTGCACAGGGAACAGACGGCATACCTGCGACCTTGCTCAAGTGCATGGGCGATGACGCTCGAAGGCAGCTGGCAAGCATCCTAACAGACATCATTGCGGGTAGTCCCATTCCCGAGGATTGGATGCACAGTAGGGTTGTACTGGTGCCGAAACGTGGAGGCAACAAAAAAAGGCTGAATGACTACCGCCCCCTGACGGTGACAAGTGTCATTTACAGGGTGTTTGCCCATGTTATAAAGGAATGGATGTGTGGTTGGGCGGAGGCGAACGCCAAACTGACTGAGCTCCAAAATGGCTTCCGCAGAGACCGCAGATTACAGGATAACCTGTTCGTTCTGACGCAACTCATTGAGATTGCCAGAAAAGAGGGACGAGATTTTATATGCTGCTTTTTGGATGTAGCGAAAGCGTATGATAGTGTACCTCACGGGTCCCTCAACCAATGCCTCATAAGACTAGATATGCCCAGCCAATGGACGAACTTAATACGACGATTGTACGACGGAGGAGCTGTCACGGCTGAGTTCGGAGGCGTGATGTCCAAAAGGGTTGAAGTGAAAAGGGGCCTGAAGCAGGGCTGCCCTCTCTCGCCCCTCTTGTATATGTTGTATACGGGCGAGTTAGAACGACATCTCCTGAAGTCAGGGCTCGGTTTTTCACTCACACGCGTAGAAGAGGGTTGTGAAACGCACTGGACATTGCCGGGCCTCGCATACGCTGATGACCTCGTACTCATGGCGGGGGACATGGAAACACTTCAAAAGTTGGTAGACGTCTGTGAAGAAGAAGTGGCACTACTGGGACTTAAATTCAACGTTTTAAAATCAGCAGTAGTGCAGTTCTCTGGGAACTGCACAGGAAGCAAAGTGTTGAGACTGCAACAGGAAGCTGTCGCGGTGTCGAATCAGTACAGATATCTGGGAGTGACACTGACGAACGCGCCCGACTACTGTGACAAATATCAAGCACATATTCGACAGACGGCACAAAGAGGGCAAAACATCTTACGTCGGCGAATCCTGTGGAGCGGCAATAGATACCTGATGGTGAGGGAACTATGGAAGGCTGTGCACGTACCTGGAATTACGTTCGCCAATGAAATAATTTGTGTCATGGCTGACACACGAGCCTGGTTAGAGCGCAGGCAGAGGGATGTCGGCCGTCAGGCACTCGGTTGCCATGGACAAGTGGCGATTGAGGCGATTCAGGGAGACGTGGGGTGGTCGACGTTCGAGGCAAGGGAGGCAGCCAGCAAGCTTTGCTATCAAGGACGGCTCCTCCACATGAATAAAAGTCGATGGGCCAGACGGATATTTGACTATCTGTGTCTCCGATGCCTACAGACACGGTGGATGAAGCGCGTCTACCAGCTCCGCAAGAAAAACGGTTTTTTCACCGACCCAGTTCAGGAAGATTCGGAGGGTAAGTGGGCAAGGGAGGTGAGAGGGCGTGTAAGAGATGCGGAGACGGCACACTGGATGGAGGAGGCAGGAAAGAAGTCGACCCTAGACGTATACAGGGCCCACAAGCATAATATCAGAGCTGAGGAATTCTATGACAACAGCCTGGGCAGCCGCCTCCTGTTTGAGGCGCGAGCAGGAGCGCTACGGACACTGGCATATCGACAGCGGTTCGACCCGACGATAATGACCATACAGTGCAGGCTCTGCGATCAAGAAGCAGAAACAATCGAACACCTGGTCCTCCGCTGCCCGGGCCTGACGCCAAAATGGGAGCTAGCCGACACCCAAGCCGACCAAGCATCGAGCCACTGCAGTGGACGGCAGGTGACGCCACCGGCGAGTGTGCATGGAGGCTGTGGAGCCACAGCCACTACAGCTCCACAGCCTGCACAAGCGCCGCCACTAGCGGAAGCACTGGGATTTCAAGAGGCGGCCGACTCCGGAGCACACCCCGCGGAAAGATGGGTGGTCCGAAAAACAAAACAGCGGCTGACGAATTGGTGGAAAAAAAGATAATAATGTGACGGGCTACACAAAGGAGCCCACCGGCTTGGACACGATTACTACGTGACCCCCCGTTCCAAAGGGGAAAGCTACATACATCATCATCATCATCATCATCATCATCAGTGGCACAGGCGACCCTCTATCCGCTCGGCTTGCCGCTCTGAAAAGTAGAGGAGCGTTCGGCTGGGCGCGCCGAATCTCTCGCTCCGATGCGGAGGCGCCCGGGATCTGGTAGCTCCGACTCGGATAATTAGAAGCGCTCGAAAGTGACCAGCCGAATATACCATCAGAGTACAGTGAGCTAGAATAGGAGTAGTGGAAAAATAGCCGGCTTCCAGGTGAGGCGTTTCGTGTAGAACCTACCAGGTAGCGCTGGTGTTCAATTCCGGAGCACTCCTGCCAGCGAAGTTCGCGCCAAACGTAGCTGTTTTTGATCTTAGCGGTTCATTAGTGTGGCCTATGTATAATTTATGGGTGCTTCATTGTCTATGAATTAATGTTTAAAGCTTACTTGGGCAATGTAGTGAAAACCGGGTAACCCGTCTTGCATGCTGGCGCGTAGCGGTTCGCATCTGTCTTCTTTCTCTTCGTTTTCATTGCTTAGCGACAAGACTCGAACCTATGTAATCATATCGCTAAGCCCTTGACATTCACGAAAACAAATAGCGAAAACGACTATAGACACCACAGAAACCATCTGAGAACGTACGCGACGCCATATCCCGTGTTACAGTAGTCATGTCCTCCGGATTTCGACAACAGCGCCACTCGCGGTAGTCTACACTTCTGGCTTCACACGGCCCATGGAGCGCCGCCGACGATTTTTCCACTACCCCTATATTCTAGTTCACTGTAGTCAGAGCGCCTCAAACCGCTCCGATTCGGAGGACGGCGAGAGTCGGAGCTTCGAGAGCGCTCCCGAAAGAACCAGGCGAATATACTTGGAGCGCCTGGCATCGACCAAGCCGAATGCACACCGGCTTTTAAGAGCGCTCCAAGAGGCTGAAAAGCGACCAGCCGAATATACCATTATATAACATTTTTTGGTCCTCCACGCGAACGGATAATAGACGATAAAAAACAAATTCGTTGGTTTTAGAATTTTATTTTTATCACAAAGAAAAAGTTAGTTACTAAATGTGAACTGAAACTGTATTATCGTTCATATATTTCATTAAAATCATTATTTATCGCCGTTATCCTGCTCGTCGTCATCCCCTCCTATGGCGTTCTGGGTGTGTTTACGATCTACCAGACCTCCTGGGAGCGAGTTCGCAAACCAGTATATGGACGAAGAACAGGCCAATGTAGGACAAAGGAAATGAAAAAGTGCCGCGTTTTTTCTCCTAGCTTTGATTTGAGCTCTAAAAATAGACATATATATATATATATTCTTTTTTTGCAAAAACGACGTTCGCGTGCTCAGTTTCAAGTACGTACGTTTGGAATTCGAATTTTGTGAGGCGTGCCAAATGTTCTGATTCTTAGGCCGCGCAGCCGCACCTACTTCCGATAATTTCGAGCGTGGTTGGAACTTTGATTCCAGTCGGAAATCAGAGCTTATTCTACGTTATGCTAGCCACTATAATCTATGTATGTACTGGCTCGTATCTCGCGCCGCCCGTTGGCCGTTTCCGGCAGCAGGGGACGCAGGGCGAAGGAGATCTAGCTCGAGATCGGCGGCGAACAGCCCGAGGCCCGAGCCCACCTCAAGCACCCGATCTGCATTCGCAGCTGCGAGCATACAACCCCTTTTCCTGGAAACATTCTGCGCCATCTATGAGGAAAAGGCTACAAATAGGTAAATAAGTCACGAAATATGAGATATGATCATGCATTCTTTTTTTTTCTGTTTTTTGATTCTTGCCCCCGTTTCTAAGTAAAGCACTCTCTCTACACCCTACAAGGGCCACATCGGGCGCGTGCCCTTGCATTGGCCAATTTGTCGCTACTTGTAAAACGAACGCAAACGCATCAAGAGTATCAAGGGTAGAGTACCTCAATGTTGCTTGCTGGCTGTGCACAGAGTGGCGACATTCTTTTGAAAGGAAAGTGCCAGCCTTTCCGTGCGCGCCCACGATTTCGCTTCCCGTGATGTGCTGTTGACCTCGTATACGTGAGACCGGTTGGTCTTTTTTGCCGAATTAGAAAATTAAAGACCAAATTAGGAAGTTATCGGCAAAGTTGTGATGAATTATTCCAAGTAGAGGCTTTCTCAATTCGGGAATGCAATGAAGCGCCGCAAATGCAGTCATTCGTGTAGTTTTATCGCGTTACCATTAGACCGCGGCTCCGAAAACATACGCTTCCTTAACGGAATACGCCTTAAAGTCATCCCGCGTCATTTGAAATGTGGTAATGCTCAATAGCGAGTTTTAGTAGACCGTGTTTCCCCTTCCGCTAAGCCCCTCCGCTATTCGGAACTCTACAGCCAAGGCCATCGGCGCGCAGGCGCAGTAGCGGTTTCTTCGTAGCGGAGGGCGAGCGGAGGGAAAACGATCTACTAAAACTCCATAATAACTCCGCAAACTGCTCATAAACTGCTTCATAGGAGGGGGAGGCAAGATGGTGGATCGAGTAGCAGACTACAGAGGTGTCACCACTCTGGGATGGCCGCCAGCCCAGCGTCGTTGAGGCGCTCTAATCAAGAGGAGGTTAGG
>JAZHYW010017813.1:0-25240 GCA_037355805.1 Ixodes ricinus
TTGCAGAAGTGTTGTAAGTTGGGCGAGTTGGTATGATGACATGATGAACAGAACAGCGCACAAAAAGACGAGGACAGAGAGAAGGAACATGCAGGACACACAAGCGCTGACTCGCAACTGAATTTATACATGAAATGGAGAAGGAAGAGGAGGACGGTCTGAAAGACACGCAGGGCACGCAGTGCGTGTCACACTCGCGATTGTCCGGAAACATCAAGAAAGCAGCAGGGGTGCTATTCTGGTCACAAACGGTCACGTTCGTGTTTCTCGAAAACTCGCTCCCCCTACGAACCGCGCGCTCCTATTGGCCACAGCCCGCGTGATAATTCCACGCGGTTCCCATGGGAACGTTCGCGAAACACGAAAGCAACCGTTTGCCGTAACTGTCGCTCTTCGAGTTCGGACCGTGACGACAAAGTGACGTATGACCACGTCCGACCTACGTAGCACATAGCGGAAGTCGCGTAACTAGATTAACTGCGGTATTACTCGACACACCCTGCTCTCTGTTTCACTATGAGTGCGAGCTAGTGCGGGTGTAGGAGCTACAAGAACGCGCTCCGGGCTTTCAACGTCCCTGTCGAGCAGGCGCGCTTGCGCAGTGCAAGCCAACGTTCGTGCAAGCATCGTTCGGGGTGATGTGCTCGCGCTTTTAACTTCTGTTTTTATTGCACGAGGAGGAACAAGCTTTGGGCAGGATTCTAGAGCGTAGAAAATGGCGGCGATGCTTGTTGCTCAACGATGGCTCGACCAACCCGTACAATGACGGGTTTTCCGCGAGCACCCGGTTGCCTCCGCGATGCACGACGACTGTTTCTGACGACAATACCGCTTGTCGAAAAGCACCGTGTGATCGCAGTGTGACCAGCTGCGCGACGAGAGACGGCGACGATGAGAGATGATGACCGTCGAGCAGCAGCTACTAATTGAATCGCACTGAGATTTTTCGCAGCGGGGAACTACAAGGGCGCGGTTGCCACCGATGATCACATAGCTAATGCCCAGTGGATGGTGATCAGAGCCGTGACGGCCGTCGCGAGTGTCACTGTCAACCGGCTGGGAAGAGACGGCTGGGTCGACAAAACCCCGGACCGAGGCAGCTGAGGCATGTGCGAAAGAAGGCTTTCGTCGCCACCATGACAAGCACACCGACGTCGTGGGGTGCGTTGACTGAACCTAGAATCTAACTGAACCTTCGTCACCATCATCATCGGTCTGAAGGAGACCGTCACCGTTCTGAAGGACTCCAACACTTTGCCGCAAACATCACTTTGCCATTAACAACATGGTGGTAAGTTGACGTTAAAACTTCAGGGTTTCTACAGCTTCGAAGTTAGTGCACGCTTAGTACCTATGTCTACAGTTGACCATTTGTTGCGGTTTGTAGCTACTGTCAGTCACGCAATAAAATCTGGATGGGTTGCTGATGGCATTTTATTGTATCAATTAGATATTTTACCTTTTCACGCCAAGCTTCTGGAATTGCATGTCAGTCATCGGACAGTCATAAGAAACACTGTTCGATGCCCTGCAATGAACTACGAACAGGTGTGTCCTAAAATGAATCGTTAGTTGTTTAGACAGCAGGAGTTTAGTCTGACAGAGTATGGTAACATTGTTACCCACTGTAGACGAGAAATTTAGCCAGTGCAATCTTGTGGATGGTTGTCATCTCCGTGACCAAGAAAAACAAGAAAGATACAATTGTCCTACATTCAACACACGTGTGTTTAATGTAAAGGTTATGATACCAATTAAATAGATTGTCGTTTCAAAAGTGACAGTAACTCATTGAAATTAAAGAGTAGTGTGAACTGGATTTTTGAAATTTGCCTGTGATGCAGAGCAAATACGCACTGTTGACTTATCACCATCAAGCATAAACGACAAGCGGAAGCAGAGTAGATGTGTGAAGGAAAAGCGAGCATATGTACTAAAGAAAGAACTGCTACGTAACGTGAAGAATCATCAGCAACTATCTTGCCATTGTGGTACGAGCTCAGTGGCTATGCACATGCTTATGGCAGCCTGTGAATGTAGGATGCTCCCCATATGGTATCATCCAGCGGCGAAGCCAGGGGGTGGGGGGCGAGGGGGAGGCTTATGGGGCTTCGCCCCCCCCCTCCCCAAATCCGGCGGGCCCTAGAATATACACAGAAATTTCGACACCATCCCCTCCCCCGCACCCCAAGTCATGAACATCCCAGCCACCTCAACCCCCTCCACCCTCACCCCCTCAAAAGTTCCTGGCTACGCCACTACATATCAACAGCACTCAATAGATAGTCAACATTATCAGGATAAGCGAAATTTCCTTTATTTTATGCACCATATAGGCAGTGTTTCTGTCTTTGTATGCATGCAGGCAAAGCACACACTGTAGAAAACACTTGTGTGGAGGCTGCGTTCGCAATGCAGTCCCCGTCAAACTTTCAAGGCGTTAACAAATTCCACAAATTAAATTTTCAACGAAACGCGTTAGTTTTGCAAAACGCTGGCAAACTTACATTGCGTTTTACATCATTCACCTTTGTCGTCCGATGAATCAGCAGTCAGCGCTACACAAACCTCAATGAGCTTGTCGTTTGTTTTCTTGCCGTTGGGGCGATCGCTGGCGGTCGTGGCGGCGGCACAATTCTTTCTCAGACCGTTGGCTGCTGCCTCCGTGCTCGCGGAAGCGTTGGTCACTTTGTGTCAAGGTGATGTTTTGAATCTTGACGCATGGCAACGCTGAATGAAGGTCTATTACCGTCTTCATAATCTCAGCAAGGCTGCCGTTACGAGCCACAACAACACCACCACTTTCAAGCTTCATAACACCGGCACAAATAGAAGCCAAGTCTTGCATCTCGTCAAGTGTTATAATCGGAGACGTTGAACGCCAGCTCACTGTGCTCTTCGACCCGGTCCTGCCGCCAAATGGGCTCATCCAACAGCACGAAAGCATTCGTGTGCGCGTTGATCAAGTTACCGATCGCATGTCAAACCCCAGCCGCGGTCGATCCGACGAGCATCGCGGCCATGTTCTTTCGAGTTTATGCACGCCAAGTGTACGGTTGTCGAGTTAAAACAATGCAAATACTCCCGTGCATTCTTGTTCTTACGTCATTTTGTCGTCACAACCCGAACTCGAAAAGCGACTGTTAGCGGCAAACAGAGGCTTTCTAGTTTCACGAACGTTCCCATGGCAAAGAGCGTTGAATCGTCACGCGCAATGAAGCCAATGGGATAGCGAGGTACCTATGTAGGGACGTGTAAAAACGTAAAAGCTTTTCTGTTTTTTTTTTTTGCACGAGCTTTTCTGCAAATAAAAAGTAAGTAAAAAAGACTGCTCCGAGATTATGCGGTCGCGTCCATTTCTTCAGCGCCGAAAGAAAAGAACATGGCTTATGGGGACTACCGTCGTAATCACTGCAGTGAGCAAAGGGAGCAAAGCATTATTAAAACTGCCCGAAGAAACTTTCCTGCATCATCCACAGCATGTTCACAACCGGTGCACTCTGCGTCGATCTCACGACTTGTCATATATTACCAACAGAGTCGTCGTCAGCTCTGTATCCATTTGGAGTCTCTTTCACAGGCAAACAGGACATTTCATTTGCAGCTTATGTTCACGACAGGCTTCACAAAGGATGATCGGTGTCGCAGCGTACCTTCACATAATATTTTCTTCTCGTAATGCCATCCGTATCGTGCAGAAACAGGGAAAGCAACGACGCAAACGAGACACAAACACCACAAGGTCGTTACCGCGGTTTTCGCCATGTTTGTTTTGAAAGACCGTAGCGAAAGACTTCGAGAAAACAAGTTGAGATATCTTAGCTAAATTTACTTTACGTCATAATTATTGAAATAATCTTTCGTATTTTATAAAAGGATAATATTATTTTTCTCTGTTTCCTTCCATTTTCCGGAAGGTAGCCTTTTCTCCGTTATTCGCTCGTTCTAACTCCCGGAGGAAAGAAAGAAGATAACAAAAAGAACAGGGGGAAATGCGGGGATTTCTGCGCCCCAACTGCGTGGACACGTCATCGCGACGTAGGGGGATCGTCAGATTCTAGCTGACCGCGTGCGTGAACCCGAACGTTGGGGCGGAGCCTCAAACAAGAATCATTCTAGATTGAGGCTCCGCCCCTTCTTTCTCGATACGTCACAACTCGAAAGGTACCCGTTTGCGACCAGAATAGCATCCCAGGGCTTAACCTTGAGGTGTTCTTTTTGTGTGAAAACCCGTAAGGAAGCCGGCCCATTCCGTGCCATCATAACTGAGAGAGGCACGTGGCAGCGCCAGATGGCTAGCTTTCTTCAAAAACACCTATCAGGGTTGCAAATCAAGGACCCCTTTTTAGTCAGCAATTCTGAAGCAGTAGTGGAAGCTTTCAAGAACAATAATTACAACAACCACTCTTTGTTCAGCGTTGACGTACAAGACCTTTTTATTCCCTTCCACACCAAGCATTACTTGCCTCAGTCAAGTCCTGCATTGAAGAGCAAGGGGAGCTCTCCTTCAGAAACTCTAGTGGTGTGTCTTTAGAAGGCTTTCTAGAACTTCTGCAATTCTATCTGAACTCTATGATAGTTGGGTGGAAAAATGATACCTTTACACAGCGGTCAGGTGTGTGTATAGGATCATGTGTGGCCCCCGTTCTTAGTGATATTTTTCTAGCAAGTGTTGATCGAGCTATTGAAGGTGCCCTTAGCAGATCACAAGTGTCAAAGGTGTTCCGATATGTTGACGATTTTTTGCTAGTGTATCCCAAATCTGTTGAAGGTGATTACGTTGATAAGGTTATGAGCGTATTTTCCAGGTGTGGCTTTGGACTTAAATTCACTGTTGAAAAACCTTCGGACGGAAAGTTACAGTTCCTGGACCTTTCGTTATCTCTTCATACAAACCATATCTGCTGGAGTTTCTCACCTAGGTCAAAAAAGGGCATCCTTCATTACACATCAGCACATTCGAAAGTTGTTAAAAGGGGGATTGCGATTACCATACTTGGGGCTGCACTTACGAAGTCCTGCTTTCACACTGTTTGTGAAAGTTTTAACGCTCAAGTTGAGAGACTCCAAAAGTCAGGCTTTCCATCACAGGTTTTAAACGAGGTGGTGGCGGCCTTGGTACGTAAGACTAAAGGGATTCAGCGAAGGAAGCCTAGAGATCAACAGAAACGAAAGGTTGTTTTACCATACATGCACAAAACCTCGCATAATTTAAAAAGAGCAGCCCAAAGGTACGATGTGCCTGTGGTGTTTTCAGCTCCTAAAAGAATGGCGCAAATCTGTTCAAAGGTTCGCTCGATAGCGGATAACCTCAACAAAAACAAGTGCCAGAAACGCCACAGCCACCCTTATGTGCCATGTTCAATTGGCGTGGTGTACAAAATCCCACTAACGTGTGGTAAAAGCTATGTGGGCCAAACTGGACGGTGCCTAAACGATCGCCTTCTCGAGCATGATCGTTCACTAAAATCTACGGTGGGCGGTCACCTTCCCGTTCATTGCAATTCCTGCTCGTGTACTCCGATCCTTAAAGGCACAACAATAATTGGACATTATCGAGACAAGACGACTCGCGAAATCTTGGAAGCACATTGCATCAACAGCCTGGGGGACTGCTGTGTTAGCCACCCATCAGTGACACTACTTCAAACCGAAACCTTGTTTTTAGATCGGACTATGGGGCACAGACATTGTAGTTAAATGGTGTTGTGTCGCGTGTGACACGCACTGCGTGCCCTGCGTGTCTTTCAGAACGTCCTCCTCTTCTTCTTCCTTTTATGTATGTCTCATGTCTTTTTATGTCTTTCAGAACGTCCTTCTGGGGGATCGGTGGCCGGGTGGTCGGAAGAAGAAGCCGTTCGGAACGGCAGCGAGAAATATGATGTTTGGTGGAAACACCGTATCGGCCACTGGCCGAGTTAACCCCGTATCGTCCGACAACAGTACAAACGACTACAAGGTAATCCTTCCCCGTTTTCCAACCGGCAACCTCATTCTGAACTCCGTATTCCTTCATGCCGACATAAGCGCTAGGCCTTACTCAGCGCCAGACTTTCGTGACGCCCTCAAAGACGTAATAGATCTCCGAGACGTAAAGGCAACCGGACAATACCAGATGAGCCACATTTGGATGGTCACCTGCACAAACGCGCTCGCGAAAGCGAAGCTGTGTCAACAAAAAGAACTTCTCGTGAAAGGACGAAAATGTCTGGTTATAGACCCAGACACTCGTGACATCAAGATAAAAATCATTTGGCTACCAGACCATCTTGAAGACCGACGTGTCGCTGAGGCCCTGCAGGCATACGGAACCGTGCGGAACATGAGCCGGGAGAAATGGAGATGCCCCGGCATGGAACATATGGACACTTTAAACAGAGAAGTGAGCATCACACTTCACGACGACATCACGATTGAGAAGGTGCCACATCTCTTGAAGATTTTTGGATGCCAGTGCCTCCTACTCGTGCCAGGACGTCCACCTCTATGCCTCAGGTGTAACAGAGTGGGGCATGTACGCCGCCAGTGCAAGACCCCCGCTGCTTTAAATGTGGAAGGTACGGGCACACGACTGATACGTGTGTCACAACGTACGCAAGTAAGCTCCTTGGACCGAGAACCCAAGAGGCCGAAGAACAAAGTGAGCTGCTTATGGATGTCACGGAGGTCCTTGACGCCTCGGGGCAGACACCACTGGCATCAACGATCGAAAAGGTCCTGGAACAGGAGCACCCAAGAGCAGCACCTACCATCAACGAATGTAAGGATGACCCTGGGGGCCTCTCGGAGCCACCACCGCCTGACGAGGACGGCGCGTCATCCTCATCATCAGAGTCAACGATTGTCGGCGAAGTGGTTACAGAGTGCGACGAAGAGCACGACGAGGAGGACGCGGAACCTACAATCATCACACCGGCCTCTGAGACGTCGAGACCATCTGATGAATCAGAAGGAACTTCAACGCCCCGCCCGACCAAAAGTTCCTCTTCCGACGAGCTCCCTTCGAAGAGGTCCAAGAAAGACCGCCAGCCGGCAGGGGTGCGGCACAAGCCGTACTCCAAGCTACTGGAGAACCTCAAGGGTACCGAGAATAGCCACTAAAATGTCCTGATGTATCCCGCCCTTCCATTACATATTCTAACGCTAAACGTTAGAGGTTTAGGGTCTAGAAGGAAACAATTTCAGCTGTTGCGTCTTTTTGAAAAAGAGAAAGTTGACGTTGCGGCAGTACAGGAAACAAAATTATCAACAGATGCAGGCATCGCGGAAGCGTTAGAACCTTTTCTTAAGGATTACGAAATCTGCGTTAGCCAAGCCAAAGGAGTCTCTGCCGGATGTTTTCTTTTTTTCGTAAACAGCTTGAGCTATCATCAGTTTCCATTCTTAACGACCTGGAAGGGCGTCTTATTTCCTGCGACATTTGTTTTAGGCAGATAGATTGGCGCTTTATTTGCCTGTATGCTCCAAATACGCCTAGAGAAAGAACATCATTTTTTGAACTTATTTCGCCGCTTTTCAACACAAATAGAACAATAGTTGCAATGGGAGATTTTAACTGTGTTTGCAGTGCAGACGACCGATCGGTGTCACAAACTAGGTATGACGGAAGCGCCGCTGCTCTACGGAGCACGCTTCAAGACCATAACCTTGTTGATGTTGCTTATAGAAAAGGTGAATCGATACGCTACACCCATTTCCAAGGAACGTCTCACGCACGATTAGACAGAATATATGTCTCAGGTGATATAATCGACTCAATGAGTAATTATCAAGTCAAACCAGTTTTCTTTTCTGATCATTGCCTGGTATCAGTCTGCTTTGGGCCGCGCAGACTCCGAGGTGTTCATCAGCAGTGGGAACACTGGAAGCTCAACCTGAGGCTTCTAAGTGATGAGCAATTTTCAACTAACATCTCCTTACTTTTGTCGAATACATTGGAAAACATTGACATGCACATCTTTGCAAAATGGGATAGTTTCAAGCAAGAAGTAAAAAACATCGCAATCGAACGCTCTACAATTGCGTCATATATGAACAAACAACAGCAGCGTGACCTTTTTAAAAATTTAGTAACCCTGCACGAACTTGAATGCTTAAATCCAGGCGCGTACAGTGACGATGTTAACATAGTACGAGCCCAGCTTCAAAGATATGAAACCGAAAGGTACCGCGGAGCATTAATCCGCTCGCGGAAGAAACGCTTTCTCCTCGGCGAACAACCTACAAAAAGATCTCTGGATGACGAAAGGCGTAACGCACTGTCAAAGGAAATAGTAGAAATCAACAAAGATGGATTGATACTCACCGACGCCACTGAAATAGTTAAATCTTTTCACCACTTCTACACAAATATTTTTGGAACAGTAATACCCACAAAAGAGAAAACTGAAATAGAACAGCTACTAGCACAGATGCCAAAACTTGACGAGGAAGATCGCAACCTAATTGAAGGCCCCATAACATTAAACGAAATTAAGGCCGTCATTAAATCTCTACCCAAACCTGCGGAATCCAACGATCCAGGACCAGATGGACTAAGCGGTGAATTTTACAAAAAGTTCCAAGACATTATAGCTCCTGTTTTACTCGCTGTATTTGAAGAATCCTACATACAGAAAACTCTCCCCCTTCATTTTACCGTGGACATACGGTATTGCTGCCAAAAACAAAAGACCCTGAAATGCTTAAAAAGATGGAAAACTACAGACCAATATCACTCTGCAACGTAGATTATAAAATTTACGCTAAAGTGCTCAATGAAAGACTTCAGTGTGTAATAGAAAAACTGGTAGGTGAGCACCAAACTTGTGGGATACGCGGCAGAGCAATTCAAACGAACGTACATGTTTCCCGTTCCGTTCTAGAGTCTGTGTCAGAAAATTATGACCAGGTTGCACTTGTACAAATAGACCTTACTGTAGTGTTATCGGCCTTCTGCGTATAGCGCGATACTGTCACGCGGTATTGTAACACGTCATTATGACTTGCGGAAAGTGTACCGCGCTCGTCGGTCACCCCTCGATATGACTTGCGGGAAGTGTCTATTATCATGTGACCAGACCTCTGTATATATTGGATTGCTGGAATAAACCGGGGGCTTTTTTGGGCCTGTCCGTCCTGGCCTGCGGCTGGAAGTCTTCGTTCATCCCGGTCGAAAACACGACATGGTGTCAGAAGTGGGATGAGACACCTGCCATTCCTTGTGGTCCGTCGCCCACTTTCTGCCGTGGCCGCCATCCAAGGGTAACCAGGCATGCCCGGCGACGAAGACAAGGTTTTGTTCCAGCCGGGACCTTTTCCGGTACAGCCGCCGCCGAGCTTCAACTTTGAAAAAACGTCGGAATGGCCTGCTTGGGTTCAGGACTTCGACGATTACCGGTTCGCCTCTGGACTGAACGAGCGGACAGAGGAAGCTCAGGTACGGACCCTACTGTACACCATGGGACGGCAGGCGCGCAAGATATTCCAGACCTTCAACCTGACGGAAGAAGACTCGAAGAAATACGCCGTTGTCAAGCAAAAGTTTGACGACTACTTTGTCGCCGCACGCAACCTGGTTTATGAAAGCGCGTGCTTCCATCGCCGCTGTCAGGAACCAGGCGAGACGGTGGACCAGTTTGCCACAGCCCTACATACGCTGGCAGACCGGTGCGACTACGGCGAAGTAAAAGAGCGGATGGTTCGCGACCGCTTCGTTGTGGGCCTACGCGACGCCAAGCTCTCCGAGGCTCTTCAGATGGATGCGACGCTCACACTGGCAAGCGCCCTTGCGAAGGCACGTCTGAAGGAAAGTGTGCAACGACAACAAAAGGAGCTTCGCAGTGGTTCTACGGAACTTTCGGAGGCTGTGTCGTCGAGCGCCGAGGTCGACGCGGTTCGCCGTGAAGGGAAGCCCCACGGGCACCGCCCAAGAACAAAGAACAGTGAACGCGTCGGACACAACGCCAACAGCGCTCCGAAGTGTTCAACGTGCGGGAGAGGCCCGCATTCCCGTTCTTCGTGCCCAGCCCGAGGAGCAGTATGCCACAAGTGCGGGATCCGAGGACATTTCGCCGCCGTCTGCTCGACTAAACAAGCAAGAGCCTCCAAGGTAGGCGCCAGCAGTGTCGAGACTAGAACGCGAACCGCGAACCGCAGGAACTTTGTCTGTTCCTTAGGAGTTACAAGCGCCAAAGCTAGAACGGTAGAGGTGTCTATCAATGATACGGTCGTTTCTGCGAAAATCGACACGGGAGCTGAAGTTTCAGTAGTCCCAGCGTCCTTCCCTGGATTACCAGGGCAGCTTGAACGTTCTAATGTCGCTTTAAAGGGGCCAGGCAATGAGGAGTTGAAGGTCAAAGGACAGTTCGTTGCCACCATTTTGTGGAAGCGTAATTCCACTCGACAAACGGTTTTTGTCATTGAATCAGTGAAGTCTGTCATCCTAGGCTTACCAGCCATCGAAGCCTTAGGAATAGTAAAGTTTGTCGATCAAGTATCGGTGGAAACGAGCTATCCTTCCTTGTTCAATGGTCTTGGAACCATGAAAGGCGAATATTGCATTCGTCTGAAACCAGAGTGTGTGCCCTACGCCATTCACACCGCCCGTCGTATTCCCATCCCGTTGAGAGAAGGGGTAAAAAAAGAACTCGACAAAATGGTGGCCAATGGAGTCATTAGAAAAGTCGAAGGCCCAACTGAGTGGTGTGCGGGCATAGTTCCGGTTTTAAAGCCGTCCGGAGATGTACGCATTTGTGTTGACTTGACTCAACTCAACAAGAATGTAAGACGGGAGCGTTTCGTACTTCCCACAGTTGACGATACTCTGGCGTTGCTTAGCGGAGCTGCGGTGTTTTCAAAACTCGACGCCAACTCGGGCTTCCATCAAGTAAAGTTGGCGAAAGAATGCCAGCGGTTAACCACGTTCATCACGCCATACGGCCGTTACTGCTTCGAAAGGTTGCCGTTCGGGATAACCTCAGCTCCTGAGTATTTCCAGAAGCGCATGAGTGAAATTCTTGATGGAATCCCGGGGGTGGTGAACCTGATGGACGATGTGCTAGTCTTTGGCTCTAACCAGAAAGAGCACGATGAGCGTCTGCATCGCACTCTGGAGCGACTTTCCAAAGCCGGTGTAACCTTGAACAAGGAAAAATGCCAATTCAGCGTGAAGGAGCTTTCTTTCCTCGGGTGTGTGGTGAGCAAAGACGGCATACGCCCCGATCCCGCGAAGGTTCGAGCGATAACTGATATGAAGGCACCAACAAACGTGGCTGAGATGCGCAGGCTGTTGGGTCTTGCGAATCACTGTTCGCGGTTTATCGCCAATCTGGCTGAGAAAACGGCACCGTTACGTCAGCTGCTGCAAAAGAATGCAGAATGGCTTTGGACTGACGCTCAAGAGGCGGCGTTTGAGTATCTAAAAAAGCTATCTGTTCGGATAGTTGCATGGCAACATATGACCCAAAGTACCCGACGATTCTTTCGGCGGATGCTTCGTCATATGGGTTAGGGGCTGTTTTGTTACAGCTGCAGCCCAACAACGAGCGAAGGCCTGTAGTTTTTGTTTCAAGGTCTTTAACGCCTACGGAAATTCGCTACGCGCAAATTGAGAAGGAGACCTTGGCTCTGACTTGGGCCGCAGAGCGCCTCGAAAGTTACCTAAGGGGGTTGCATTTTGCTGTAGAAACTGACCATAAGCCGTTAGTGACTTTGCTGGGAAACTCCCCACTGGATTTGCTTCCACCGCGCATTCAAAGGTTTAGGATGCGGTTGATGCGTTTTAGCTTCGATGTCGAGTATGTGCCAGGTAAAAACCTTGTGATTGCTGATGCACTATCACGGGCACCTCTGCGGGGACAGCGAATGGTGAACTTCCTCTCAGTAGAGGAGGTAAGCAGTTTTGTGGCAGGTTCGTTGTCAGAGTTGAGCGAGTCTGACAACTTCAGATCAGTTGCCGAAGAGCAAGCATGTGATGAGACTTGCCAACAGTTAATTCGCTTTACTCGAGAAGGGTGGCCCAGCATAACCTCTTTACCGGCCGTGCTAAAGCCTTATTGGCCAGAACGTGGAACGTTCAGCATTTGTAAGGGCGTCCTTCTGAAAGGCAGCCGCCTCGTGGTTCCCCAACCACTAAGAAGCGAGGTCTTAAAGCAACTCCACGAAGGGCATCAAGGTATTGTCCGGTGCAGGGCCAGAGCACTAGAGTCCGTGTGGTGGCCTGGCCTAAGCTCGCAGCTTGCTTCAGTTGTCACAAATTGCAGGGTTTGTGCAGAGTACCGTGACCAGCCGTCAGAGCCTATGATGCCGACTAAGACTCCGTCTAGGCCATGGGAAAGAGTGGCAGCAGACATATTTCACATGAAAGGAAGTAACTATTTGTTAGTAGTAGATTACCTTTCTCGCTTTCCAGAACTGTGCCGTCTTGAAGACATGACTAGTTCCCATGTTGTAGAACAACTCAAAAGTATATTTTCGAGGCATGGCATACCGGAAGTTCTGGTGACGGATAACGGCAAACAATTTGTTAGCCAGGAATTCAGGCAGTTCGCGAGAGACTACCGGTTCAGAAGCGTCACATCGAGCCCGAGGTTTCCGCAGGCGAACGGCGAAGTAGAAAGGATGGTGAAAACCGTTAAGGGGGATTCAACCGCTCGTCACTCAATGGGCGAATTTCGCTACACAAACCTGAGTTTCAGGAATGCACGATAGCATTCATTCTTTTGGAGGTTACTTATGAAGACGTAATGAAGGTTGTATGGCCTTTGAATTTTTCCTTTAAAGCGCTGGAGATTTTTAATAAAATCCAGAAATATGACCGTTTTGACTGTTTTTAGCGCGTTTTGAGGCATTTTTGAAAATACAATTATTTAGAAGACAAACGTGAGAAAACGCTTGGCCGCACGTACTAGGGGTGCCTCTAATCTTAATTTTAAGACCATGACGAGAAAGCAAAATATTGTTGTATTTGCGTATTTGTGTAAATAAAATCACCCTGTTAATTTTATTTCTAACTTGTTAAACGAGATGGCGACACTAGTACTAAATGCCTCAAACCTGGAGATTTTCTTGCTGTTGCTGTTGTTGTTTTTCTCTCGAGCTCGAATTCGACCGCGATGTCTCGTTGCTCGTGGATCGGTAGCACGTGTCGCGAAAGCTCGCGCTGTAAAGCTCACTGTTCGTGGATTCAATCCACCGCCTCTGTTCGTTTCAATCTGGATGAGCGTAGTACCGACGTGCGGTCATGCATCACTATTGCGTGATACACGTTAAAGACGTCAGACAAGCAGCGGTATACTGCACTGTCTTTCATTTCAAACGAAGATACCAGATACCCTCAGAGCTAGCTGACTAACTTCCCGCTGTATAAACATAGACGCACCGGAATTACAATTGATGGCTCCGTTGGTCGGCACTTTTTGAACGTCGCAAAAAAGAATAAGAAACGTGCCCATTAGTGACCGACCCGAGGTTCCGCAACTTTGTCGCGAAGCTGCCTCACACCTGCGATCAACAACCTTCGTGACGCCTCATTGTACATTATCAGTGCCTCACATTATATCTCACTGTATTATTATTATCACCCCTTATACGGGCCTCTCCGGCATTCATTGTACGGGCTACGTGCATCTCTGTGTCGCCTGTGCTTCCGAGCACAAATAAATACCTACCTACCAACAAACGAATATTTTGGTTTTATGTGTTACTTCAGTGAGAGCAGTTGTGTTCCTTGATGACAGGGGGAAAATATTGATTCCTGCAAGTACTAGCGAAACCAGATTCTGAAGAACGGTAAGAATTAATACCATGCATAATGGGTTGTTCAAATGCCAATAGACACAGTTGTGTTTTAAGGCTGAACTCCATGGGACGAATATGCTGCGAAAAATCGACGAATTTTGCCCGGCGGCTTTTGCTCTGCGCGTGGAATCAGCACAGTGGCTGTTACGTCGCGCGCAAAGCGAGCGTGCCGTCGGGCGACGTTCGTCAGTTATTCGTCGAATAATTCGCTACATGGAGTTCAGTCTTTAGTGTGTTTGACTGTGCCGTGTCAAGAAACGGAAGTGATTCAACTGCACATCAATGCTTCGTATGAAGCGTGGAATTCAATTCAAAGAGTATCTTGGCACGTGACATACGAAGCAGGAATCGGCAGGAATGTCCTAGTTTTTCGCAGCCGCAACGCAGTCAAACACACCCACACGCTCTCAAACGAAACTGTTTATGGGCCTTTAGAAGATCGTTACCGCTGCCTACCGCGGCCACGGTGTACTGCTCCTGGTACAAGTTGTACCAGCGTGTGCCACTCCATAACTCACACACGCGAATGTATCTTTGGCAGGCTTACAATCGCTCGTGCTTACTTCAAAAGCACCGAGAGACAGCAAGCGTGTCAGAGATACCTTTTTGTGCGTGCTTCATTTGTGTTCGTGTGTATGTTTATACAGCCTGAAGTTAGTCTGCCTCAACTAGGGACTTGTCTCTGAGCTGTAGACGAGCAATATAGCCAGTGCAGTGCAACCGCTATAGCCTGGGGTCTTTAACGTGCTCCACGGAGTAGTAATACACGACCGCACGCCGGTACGATGCTCATCCAGATCGAAACAGGCAGGGGCGGAGATTGATTGTGTCCTTTGCTTGAGGCTTATTTGTGTTGGTTATTTCTAATTGTCGCTCTATGAAACTAGGACATAATAAACAACAACCATATTTGTGTCTTTTTTCCCTCTTCCACTGGGAACAATCTTTGAGCTTCTCCTTACCTGATCATGTCATTGTATTTGGTAGCGGAAGTGGACGTCCGGAGCAAATATTCCTTCAGTGTACGGGGGTGCAAAACATAAAACAGGAGCCAGATGTAACGCTCAAGCTACGAAGAGTGCTTCTGACAAGCTCAATGGACCTTTGAGAAAGTTTGAGCTCTGTTGCAAACTGTGGAATCCCTGCACAATTATAGATACAAGCGTCAGCTTTTTGTGTTTGATTGCACGTCAGCTGCAACAGTACTCGTGCAGCGGGAGTTCAAGTCAAAGGTACAAACACGATTGCGCTCGCAGCATTTCTGATTATCACCCAAAGTTTCAGATTCTCACGTTCCGCAATGTCGGTTGTTCCGCCATTGTGCAGTGGATCAGCCGATTTTTACCTAAGTCTGATATCGTCAAAACAAATAGAACTAACGTTGTGAACGCATGTGGCATCTATATAAGTGAAAATGTAAAATACACTTGGCAGCAAAAAAAAAAAAAGACTATCGTTTTATTTTTTGTTGACAGCTTCTTTTTCAAACAAATAAATGCTAAAGGTGTCCACAACGTAAGTTCCTGTTTTGACAATATTAAGCTCAGGTGGACGTCGATCAGAGAGAAATATCTTCTTTCGCTTTTATCTTTTAATCTAGTTGACGTCCTCCTCTCAAACTTTCGCGCTCTATTCCAACTGCTGGAGTCCCATTTTCAGAGTTTAATCTTTACGCGATGCGTAAATTATCTACACGGGCCAAAAAATAAGATTTTCTCAAACAAAACATTACTAAGTGCATGCACTGCACACGCTCATCTCTTCGATATAAGTAATTAGAAGTAAATAATCAACATAAGATAGAAAAAAAATACTTTTCCTTTCAAGCAGTTATGACTGTAGACGCCAGCACGTGTTGCACGTGTAACTAGTCATCAGCAGACTCCTAGCGAAAAACCTGATAAGTGTCTGAAGGCGAGACTTTTGTTGATTCTATTTTTTCGTGTGCGCTATGTTAGCGCGCGTGGTCAAACACTTGCATACGCTACAAGTGTGGCTCGTAAGCACCCTAAGATCGTGCAGGGTTGAACAGAGATACCCTAATATGTAGGGTGCCTCAAAGTCCTTCTGCATAGGGTGATGCCAACCTTTGTAGTACCCGACGCCGACAGCACGCGCTCACGGGTGAAATACAAATAAATCGACGAAAACAAAATGTCGCCATAGCACAGTCAGCACCAGAAACACGTGCCAGGACACGCTCTTTCACGCGCTTCTGAACAAAAAATAAAAATAAAAGTGTGGGACGAAATGGCTAGGTGTCTCCACCCTAAGCAAAGCGCACATGAAGGCACCCTACTAATATATATTTGGAAAAAAAAAACTAGTTGAATGAGTTGCAAGGAAGGCTAAAATACTTATTCGGAACAACATTTTTATTGTGAAACATTATTTCAGAGATTTTCATTCTCTGTAGACCTTGTTTGGTGGCTACTTCGTTTCAGCTTGGGTCCAGACGCAGCCGATGCTAGAAGCGCGAGCCTGTGGCCCTGAACAGTGCTTGCACTGCACGGGCGCGTGCTTGGCAGGGTCTCTGAAAGCCCCGAGCTCGCGCTTGTAGCATCGGCTGCGTCTGGACCCAAGCTGAAACGAAGTATAGTGGATATGAAAAACAAAACAAAAAGAAGCATGATTTCTATTATTTTGAACTATTGCAATGTATTTTCTTAACCAACAGACAGGTGCTTACTCTGAGATGCAAATTGAATTTTGACGTTCGCGTTTTGGCGCCCGAAACAATTTTGGTTTTTTTTTTTGTAAATTTAACACTTCCCGTTTTGCGGATTACTAAGAAAAGAAAAAAACGGGCCATCAATAGGTAGAAAATACGTTTCTACCAAAGGTGAGGCGTACGTTTTTTGTTTTTTTCCCTTCACCTTTCTAATTTTTAGGCAAAATCAAATTAACCTCTAAATAACTTTAGTGTCTTCATAAATAACCTCGGGAGTTCACTATGCTATTGTCTGTTATGAACACCTCTTTCAACAGTGATCTTACTATGTCACGATGGAATGAAGCGGTGCTACCTTATCTGTCTGGGAACAATTTGGTTTGTGTGTATGTTTATACAGCCTAGAACGTAGTCTGCCCCAACGGGAGACCTGTTTCCCAGCTGTAGACGAGCAATTCAGCCAGTGCAGTACAACCGCCAGCCTGGGGTCTTTAACGTGAATCACGCAGTATAGGAATACACGAACACACGCCGGTACGATGCTCATCCAGATTGAAACGGGCAGGGGTGGGGATTGAACCCAGGATCCCTGGGTTATGCAGCGCAAGCTTTCCCTCCACGTGCTCCGAGCTGGTGTGCTCTAGCCCATTCGGCCACCTATCCTTTTTGTTTCTTTATTGCACTTGGCCACCGATCCCTCTTTATCTGTCTGGACCACGCTGGTCTGGACTAGAGCCACTAAATGAGCTGCGCTTAGAGTATCGGCACTCCGTTCCCCGACATTGTTGTGGGCGCCGCCATATTGGGGCTTGTGCAGAGCAGACGCAACTGCAGATCGTCATGATTCAAAAGTGCGGCTTCCTCAGCATTTGATTCGGTGTTAGGAAGCTCATGTAATATTGCTTTTCTCTGTCGCGGACTGTTTAATCTTTTCTGGAGGACGGAAAAGCGTTTCCTGTGATTTCAGATAAAGCTTCAGATAACTGGAACCATGAGTTTAAGCCACAATATGGCCAAGTGTCGTTACTCTGAAGCGTAGCTTATTTAGTGGCTCTAGTCTGGACTAAAGCCCTTCGATGTGTTTGCGTTTGTCTTGCAAGTGGCGTCAAATGCGCCATTTCACGAGGCCCGTGTCTCGAGCGGCCCTTGGAAGCAGCGTTCGGCGCCGTACTGAAATGAGCGGCCCTTGGAAGCGAATGGCAGCGCAGCACCCGCTCCTCGCACGTGTCTTGCGCGTTTCCACAACAATGGTTGGCGGTACTTGTAAGCGTGAATTTTATCAGAGGAATTTAGTCTGCACTTGCCGGCAGCGCCCTGTATTTGAGTAGTTCTTTTTCGCTGACAGGCAGACAGACGGAAAGTGTCCTTTCTTGCCATACCCGTCGCCAATGTTGTGAGCTGCTGTGCACTTGGCGCGCGATTGTGGACGAGTACTAGAGCCGCGCTACTTGCTTGGACAGAGAACTCCTTGGTACAGTTCGCGGGTGGGAAACGGTTGCTTCTTGTTGCTTTTGACTCGCCGCGCAGAAGTGTGGACCTCGCCACTAAATGAGCTAGGCTTAGGGTCGGCACTCTGTTCCCCAATATTGCTGTGGGCGCCGCCATCTTGGTGCTTGTACAGAGCAGACGCAACTGCCGATCGTCATGATTCAAAAGTGCGGCTTCCTCGGCATTTGATTCGGTGTTAGGAAGCTCATGTAATATTGCTTTGCTCTGTCGCGAAGCGTTTAAACATTTGTGGAGGACGTAAAAGCGTTTCCTGTGATTTCAGATAAATTTTCAGATAACTGGCAGCCATGATATTAAGCCACAATATGGACAAGTGTCGTTACTCTGAAGCGTAGCTTATTTAGTGGCGCTAGGGAAGATCATGGTGGAACAGCGCAGCACTGAGCTAGATTTCAGATGCCATGTTCTTCCATAGTGCCACTAAATGGGCCACGCTTCAGAGTAACGACACTTGTTCATTATGTGGCTTAAAATCGTGGTTGCCAGTTATCTCAAGATTTATCTGAAATCCCAGGAAACGCTTTTCCGCCATTTACAAATGTTTAAACAGTTCACGACAGATAAAAGCAATATTATATGAGCTTCCTAACACCGAATATAATGCTGAGGAAGTCGCACTTTTGAATCACGACGATCGGCAGTTGCGTCTACTCTGCACAAGCACCAAAATGTCGGCGCCCACAACAATGTTGGGGAACAGAGTGCCGATACTCTAAGCGCAGCTCATTTAGTGGCTATAGTCCTTCCCAGAAGTGGCGCGTGGCACTTGTCTCGAGCATTTTCACAAAAATGATTGGCGCCACTTTTCCCAGGATAGATGGTCTTGTGTGTCTTTACTCCACACATCCTGGGAGCGGGTTTGCAAACCAGTATTCAGACGAAGAGCAGGCCAATATAGAAGATAGGAAGTGCAAAACTCCCACTTTATTTCTTTTGTGTTTTCTAGCTTAAAAATAAACTCTAAAAATAACCTTTTTTTTTTTTTTTTCAAAACAACATTTGCGTGTTAATTGTGGTGGTCCAAACGGCCGTAACGCCGCACCCTGTGCTTTCGATAATTTTGAACTTTGGATGGAATTTCGAGTTCATTTGGAAATCATCAGAGCTTATTTTATGTTTTGTAGGCCACTGTAATCCACGTATGTACTGGCTCGTATCTCGCGCCGCCTGCTGGCCGCTTCCGGCAGCGGCGGACGCAAAGCGAAGATGATCTAGCTCGAGATCGGTGGCGAACAGCCCGTGGCCCGAGCCCACCTCGAGCACCCGACCTGCATGCGCAGCTGCGAACATGCAACTCGTTTGTTCCGGAAAAATTCTGCGCCATCTATGAGGAAAAGGGTACAAATAAATAGCGGTTGAATCCCCCTTAAAAGACTGTTGTTGAAGTCTAATGATCCCTATTTGGCTCTGTTAGCCTACAGGGACACCCCGGGACAACTAGGCAGCACGCCAGCGGAGCTGCTCATGAGTCGGCGGCTCCGTACCACGCTTCCACTCCACCCAAAGAAACTGGCGCCAAGTACGCCGAACCTGAAGGAGGTCCGTCAAAGAGACTCGCTCCTTAGGGATACGCAACGCCGCTTCTATAACAGCCGCCATGCGGCGCGTCACCTGCCTCAGTTGAAGCCCGGTGACGTAGTCTGGGTGAAAGACCGTAGACAGAAGGGCGTGGTCCTTCAGCCGGCCAGCCGGCCGCGCTCGTATGTGGTAGAGTTGAGGCACGGTTGCCGAATCGAACGGAACCGAAGAGCCCTGGTTCAACTCGAGCAGGAGAGGGGAAGTGTGGAAAATAGTGACTGCTACGAGTTTCCAGAAGTGGAAACTGACAGCTGCCCTAGGGCAACGTGCCCCAGTCGTCCCGGTTCGCCAATTGGCCAAAACAGTCCGAATGAAGGACACGAGTCTAGTGTTCCGTTGCCTGCGGTCCCTCCGGTCTATGCGACGCGATCTGGCCGGGTAGTACGCCAGCCTGAGCGGTACGGAATTTCTCAATGCGCCGTACTTGATTCTTGTTTGTTTTGAACTCGGCATGTTCGATTTATTAATGTTGTTTGTGAATTCTTCATTGTTGATACGAGTGTTGATCCTCGATTCTTGTCAATGCCATGTGATGACCTTTTTGATTTTTTTTGTTCGGGGTGATTCCTTGTTTGATGAAAACTCTGCCTCTCACTCGAAAAAGGGGGATGTAGTGTTATCGGCCTTCTGCGTATAGCGCGATACTGTCACGCGGTAATGTAACACGTCATTATGACTTGCGGAAAGTGTACCGCGCTCGTCGGTCACCCCTCGATATGACTTGCGGGAAGTGTCTATTATCATGTGACCAGGCCTCTGTATATATTGGATTGCTGGAATAAACCGGGGGCTTTTTTGGGCCTGTCCGTCCTGGCCTGCGGCTGGAAGTCTTCGTTCATCCCGGTCGAAAACACGACACTTACAAAAGCCTTTGACCGTGTGAGTCATTCATTTTTATGTGCCGTTCTTGAGCACGTAAACGTGGGAGAGACACTTTGGGAAGGAATCCTACTTTGCTACATGCATAGCTCGACACGACTGAAGATCAATAACACACTTTCCGATGAAATTAAGATCAAATCTTCCGTAAGGCAGGGTTGCCCTCTCTCTCCCCTCCTTTCTTTATTGTATTTAGAGCCCTTGTGTCTTAGCATCCTGGAAACAGAATGTATTCGTGCGTATACTGTAGCAAATGTTGAGGTAAAAGTCCTGGCATACGCAGACGATGTCGGATTTTTTTTGCGTTGACAAGAAGAGTGTCGAGAAAGCGCTTGATCAAACAGCGCGTTACTGCGCAATCACAGGGGCTTCAGTGAATCCATCTAAATGCAACGGCCTCTGGTACGGTTCCTGGGCCACAAAACCCCGTTCTTTTGCGGGGATAGCGTGGAACCAGGGGCCGATCACATACCTTGGAGTACCGCTCTCACAAATTGGTAGCAGCTCAACGTACTGGTCCTCCCTTGTGACCACAGTGAAAAGGAAGGCTGATGCGTGGAAAGGTAGAGACATTTCCATTTTTACAAGAGCAAGTGTCTGTAATATATTCCTTGCTTCAAAACTCATGTACGTTCTTCAAGTGGTCCATTGCGCCCGAACAGACATCCAAAAATTCCATAGAGTATTTGCCACTTTGATATGGTGCTCAACGTGGGAACGTGTAAAAAGGGACAACCTTTTCCTCCCTCTCGAATGTGGTGGTTTAGGACTATGTCGCATTTTTGTCCGCCAGTTAGTGTCAAGATTCTTTTTCTTTAAAAATGCCAATCACAAGTTCCTTAGAGTCATACTCCAATCACGCATTGCTGAGAGTTTAAGCTATCTTCTTGTTTTAACGGGCGAAACGTCGAAAAATAGGCCCTGGGGATTTTTAAAGGAAGTTGTGGATACCTTAAACTTTCTAAAAACACGGTTTTCATTGGAATATTTGTTTAGCGTGTCAAGGAAGACACTGTCGAGGAGCATTACGGAAAGCTTGTTTTCCCTACCACTTTATCGCACACGTTTCATGCCAGAACCCATCAATGATATTTTCAAAAGAGTAAAACAAATGGGCGTGCCTCCCGCAACCAAAACGTTCTTCTTCAAATTGCATACATCAACCTTACCAGTAAAAACTTACCTCCAGGAAAAAATAAATATTTGTACCGTGGACTGTTAATTGCAGACTTTGTAACAAGCCAGAAACCATAGAGCACTGTTTTATTTATTGCAACGACGCATTTTTATTTTGGGACGTTCTGCAACGCACGCTAAAAAAAGATCTAATTCTTAATGACTACAGTCTCCGCTTCCTCCCGTTCGCTGAGAACGAAACCGTCCCGTACGACATGTTCGCTCTGTTGGGACTTCATAGTCTATGGAAATGTCGCATGATCGATAGACATGCGACATTTCCATAGACTATTGAAACGAAATCGCTTTTTCTGGAACTGGTAGCGCAAGTGAGGGGCGTATACGCTTCACCTCTCAGTCAACCAGAGTGGTTTGCCTTGTTTGATGCATGTCTTGGTCTCCCAGATTTCTGAAAAACTCTATTGACGATATATTCTTTTGTAACCATTTTATTGCATTGTTGAGATTTTTGTGTTTAAATTTATCACACCTACTGGCCACATGTACAAGATGCGAAATATAAGGTGCGTGTGCGACATTGGTATGCAAATACGGTGTGAAAGTGAATGTTTCGTAAGTGTATATACCCATAAATATCAACATGTTATGTCACTTGTAAAAATTTTCCATGCATTAAAAAAAAAAGGGGGGGGATCGGTGGCCGAGCGGTCTAGCGCACACCAGCTCGGAGCACGTGGAGCGAAAGCTCGCACTGGAGAACCCAGGGATCTTGGGCTCAATCCCCGCCCCTGCCCGTTTCGATCTGGATGAGCATCGTACCGGCGTGCGGTCGTGTATCACTACTGCGTGGTGCACGTTAAAGACCCCAGGTTAGCGGTTGTACCGCACTGGCTAAATTGCTCATCTACAGCTGAGACACCAGACGCCCACTGAGGCAGACTAACTTCCGGCTGTATAAACATACACACAACAATTCGCATTTTTTACGTCCTTCTCTTCTTCTTCCTTTTATGTATAAATTCAGTTGCGAGTCCGCGCTTGTGTGTCCAGCATGTTTCTTTTCTCTGTCCACACCAACAGCCAACACACACCAGCAGGCAATCGTTGTACAGCGGAGACGTTCCACGTTGAATACTATAGTTTTGAGGATAGTAACGGTCTGTAGAAAACAGAATGCATTTAGTTTATAGTGGAGGGTACATAACGAAGCGCAGCAGGCGTAGAATCGGTCAGTTGGGCGCGGGTAACAGTTTCTAGCTCTGATGAGTGATAAATAAAACCACCTGCACCACGCTCCCTGCTACCCGCAACTATCAACCACGTGACGGTCACGTGCTGTGGTCACGCTGGCCCAATAAGGAGGCAGGGTAAGGAGCAAAATGAGAAAGAGGCGAGACGACAAGAGAACATGGCTTGTGGAGGCTACGCGGCTGACGTCGTGCCAGCTCCGACACTTCTAATCTCCTTGCAACAGACGAGTAAACTAATTCGTTACTTTTTGGCCAAAGTAATTTGTAACGGTGATCCCTTATATTTAATTCTCGGTAATTTGTAATTGTAGTCCATTACATTTTTCAAGTTACTGGCACAGTTCTGGGTGCAAATTATATGAGTGCCGTCTCTACCATGAATTTATCAGGCTAGGAGGACACTAGTCGAGCGAATAATCGTCATGAGTTGACGAATTAACTGAAATCTGCTCATTAACTTTTTATTTATTGGTTTTGGTTGGTTTTCAGGGTCATGTTGGTTGGCATTGTTCAGGCAGCTCTCTTTTTTTTTTTTTCGACTGCGAGAATCAGTTGAACATATCACTCAACTCCTTCTCGAGTGCCCCGACTTCTCTGCTGTGGAGACTTTGTCCGAACTATAAGGTCATCTTGTAAATGCCTGCGGAGAATGAGCGAGGGATATTATTTTACTACAACGCCCACGTCAACTTGGATTTAAGATGCCTAGCGTTTATAGCGCCGGTCTTAAGCCTGGGTCACACGACTTATACCTCATACAAAAGAGAGTCTGCATACAGATTCGAACGCGACTCACAGCGAGGTTCGAGCTTCGAATGCCGCATGGCAATGAGTTCAAGAGAAAGAAAAATTGGCAGGCGGCATTCGAACTACGAGTATTGCGGTGACACGTGTTCGCGGACTGTCTTTTGTATGAGGTATGAGCAGTGGGGCCCCGGCTTTAGGGATTGTCTGCTCGTTGATGTCGCCTCAATGATGGCACAGTGTTGTGTGCCTCGTCATCTTCACGAAAGCGCTCTAAATGTATAGCATTTATATTTATTCTGTGACGTCAAGTGACACCATGTTGTGACATGACAAGGTGTCGTCACGTGACACTGGGATGTCACGTGACATCATGACGTCACATGAAACGGTGATGTCATGTCACACAGTGACATCAGGCGACGCTGTAACGGGCCGCCATGAAGTCACATGACAAAATTATGTCACGTGAAACCATGGTGTCACGTTAGACTGTGAAACGTTCGTAATGCCCTCGCAATGCGCCCTTCATGGTATTTCGGCCGCATTCGGGCGATATTAGGTTAATCAAAGAAGAAGTCCTGGACGAGCCCAGCACGGCCCGAATTCGGGCAATGCTTGCGCTTGATCTCTCCAAAGCTTTTGATACTGTCGCACATGCCGTATTCCTCCGAAGCCTAGATACCCATACCGCGGAAACAAGACATACAACCATATCAGAAGCCTTTTTTGCAAGACCACTCAGCCAAACTAACACAAAGACCGCTTGAAAAAGACGCCATTTCCATCAACAGGTGTACTCCAGAAGGTTCAGTTCTCCCTCCAACAATCTTCAATCTGACGATTAAGCACCTACCCATGGAATTAGTGGCATTTGCAACCTAAAGCACTTCATTTACGCCGACGACATCTCACTTTCTAAAACCCAAAGTTCACACGCATAAAAAAGAAAACACTTAAGCACGGAGTTGATATAACGTAATACTATGCACAATACCCCCCCAAAAAAAACTCTCCTGCTCGAAGGAGAAATCTGAAATCATAGTCATCACGAAACGAAATGCCAAACAAGAGCTCTACCCCTGACAAACGTGCCCCTAAACGCCATAAAATTTTCTCAGCAAAACGTCGTCATGTTCCTGGGACTAACTATTCAGAGCAATGGGCGATCCCACCTCGCCGTACGGAATCTTATCGACCAGACCAACCAAGTAATTCAAACTACCAAAGGCATCTCTGACACACAAAGAACTAAATAATATTGACCTCCTGGGACTTAATGAGGCTGTTGTCATCTCCTGCGTCATGAACCATATTTAATTCTTAAATGTTAATAAAACAGAGTTGAATAAAGTACAAGTATAGCTAAGGAATTCCACAAACTGGTGTTGGGCGTCCCTATGTACGCTAGCTAACAAGCTATAGTAGACACGGGCACAGCGAATACACTAGAAGAACGCCTGATGGCACACGAGATCGGACAGCTAAGACGCCTACAAAATACGATCCAGGGACACACCATCCTGCCTACTCTGGGCTATCAAGAGGGCGACGGAACTCGAGAAACTTACAGGCCACCCTCAACTCCAAACACAAAGAAAGAATCAAGGTATCACAAAAACCAACTAACACAGATACTGACAGACACCACGAAAGACGCCAACTGCGTGTCAAAGCAATCCAGAAGATCATC
>JAZHYW010017815.1:0-14873 GCA_037355805.1 Ixodes ricinus
CGTCAACATTGTCTGGAAGGTATGTATATACCACTTGACTACTTCCATAGAGGGGTGTGCTCGAGCATCAAAGGGCAAAATGCCAGCGTGCAGCTCTTTTAAATTGGACAACATTCCAAACCATGTGTTTTATAGGCAAGAAAGAAGTTTTTCACTTCAGTGGTCTGCGGTGGTAGTGGTTAACTTTCTGAGGAGCTGCAACTTCCTTGTGAATCATGCTAGGGCAGCGCCATTTGAAACCAAATCAGTAGCAATCATAACATGCAGATGGCTAATTCACATACCCTCCTCTGTGGTAATTACTGCATGTGCCTAATGTTTCACTTTTTTTGGCCAGACATGCAGCAGGGCGCTGTCTCGCTCTGCGTCCCCCTGCCCTGTCGTGGTCGCAAGCAAGGCCTGAAGCATAATTGCCGTCAACATTGTCTGAAGGTATGTATATACCACTTGACTACTTCCATAGAGGGGTGTGCTCGAGCATCAAAGGGCAAAATGCCAGCGTGCAGCTCTTTTAAATTGGACAACATTCCAAACCATGTGTTTTATAGGCAAGAAAGAAGTTTTTCACTTCAGTGGTCTGCGGTGGTGGTGGTTAACTTTCTGCGGAGCTGTAACTTCCTTGTGAATCATGCTAGGGCAGCGCCATTTGAAACCAAATCAGTAGCAATCATAACATGCAGATGGCTAATTCACATACCCTCCTCTGTGGTAATTACTGCATGTGCCTAATGTTTCACTTTTTTGGCCAGACATGCAGCAGGGCGCTGTCTCGCTCTGCGTCCCCCTGCCCTGTCGTGGTCGCAAGCAAGGCCTGAAGCATAATTGCCGTCAACATTGTCTGAAGGTATGTATATACCACTTGACTACTTCCATAGAGGGGTGTGCTCGAGCATCAAAGGGCAAAATGCCAGCGTGCAGCTCTTTTAAATTGGACAACATTCCAAACCATGTGTTTTATAGGCAAGAAAGAAGTTTTTCACTTCAGTGGTCTGCGGTGGTAGTGGTTAACTTTCTGAGGAGCTGTAACTTCCTTGTGAATCATGCTAGGGCAGCGCCATTTGAAACCAAATCAGTAGCAATCATAACATGCAGATGGCTAATTCACATACCCTCCTCTGTGGTAATTACTGCATGTGCCTAATGTTTCACTTTTTTGGCCAGACATGCAGCAGGGCGCTGTCTCGCTCTGCGTCCCCCTGTCCTGTCGTGGTCGCAAGCAAGGCCTGAAGCATAATTGCCGTCAACATTGTCTGAAGGTATGTATATACCACTTGACTACTTCCATAGAGGGGTGTGCTCGAGCATCAAAGGGCAAAATGCCAGCGTGCAGCTCTTTTAAATTGGACAACATTCCAAACCATGTGTTTTATAGGCAAGAAAGAAGTTTTTCACTTCAGTGGTCTGCGGTGGTAGTGGTTAACTTTCTGCAGGAGCTGTAACTTCCTTGTGAATCATGCTAGGGCAGCGCCATTTGAAACCAAATCAGTAGCAATCATAACATGCAGATGGCTAATTCACATACCCTCCTCTGTGGTAATTACTGCATGTGCCTAATGTTTCACTTTTTTGGCCAGACATGCAGCAGGGCGCTGTCTCGCTCTGCGTCCCCCTGCCCTGTCGTGGTCGCAAGCAAGGCCTGAAGCATAATTGCCGTCAACATTGTCTGAAGGTATGTATATACCACTTGACTACTTCCATAGAGGGGTGTGCTCGAGCATCAAAGGGCAAAATGCCAGCGTGCAGCTCTTTTAAATTGGACAACATTCCAAACCATGTGTTTTATAGGCAAGAAAAGTTTTTCACTTCAGTGGTCTGCGGTGGTAGTGGTTAACTTTCTGCGGAGCTGTAACTTCCTTGTGAATCATGCTAGGCAGCGCCATTTGAAACCAAATCAGTAGCAATCATAACATGCAGATGGCTAATTCACATACCCTCCTCTGTGGTAATTACTGCATGTGCCTAATGTTTCACTTTTTTGGCCAGACATGCAGCAGGGCGCTGTCTCGCTCTGCGTCCCCCTGCCCTGTCGTGGTCGCAAGCAAGGCCTGAAGCATAATTGCCGTCAACATTGTCTGAAGGTATGTATATACCACTTGACTACTTCCATAGAGGGGTGTGCTCGAGCATCAAAGGGCAAAATGCCAGCGTGCAGCTCTTTTAAATTGGACAACATTCCAAACCATGTGTTTTATAGGCAAGAAAGAAGTTTTTCACTTCAGTGGTCTGCGGTGGTAGTGGTTAACTTTTCTGAGGAGCTGTAACTTCCTTGTGAATCATGCTAGGGCAGCGCCATTTGAAACCAAATCAGTAGCAATCATAACATGCAGATGGCTAATTCACATACCCTCCTCTGTGGTAATTACTGCATGTGCCTAATGTTTCACTTTTTTGGCCAGACATGCAGCAGGGCGCTGTCTCGCTCTGCGTCCCCTGCCCTGTCGTGGTCGCAAGCAAGGCCTGAAGCATAATTGCCGTCAACATTGTCTGAAGGTATGTATATACCACTTGACTACTTCCATAGAGGGGTGTGCTCGAGCATCAAAGGGCAAAATGCCAGCGTGCAGCTCTTTTAAATTGGACAACATTCCAAACCATGTGTTTTATAGGCAAGAAAGAAGTTTTTCACTTCAGTGGTCTGCGGTGGTAGTGGTTAACTTTTCTGCGGAGCTGTAACTTCCTTGTGAATCATGCTAGGGCAGCGCCATTTGAAACCAAATCAGTAGCAATCATAACATGCAGATGGCTAATTCACATACCCTCCTCTGTGGTAATTACTGCATGTGCCTAATGTTTCACTTTTTTGGCCAGACATGCAGCAGGGCGCTGTCTCGCTCTGCGTCCCCCTGCCCTGTCGTGGTCGCAAGCAAGGCCTGAAGCATAATTGCCGTCAACATTGTCTGAAGGTATGTATATACCACTTGACTACTTCCATAGAGGGGTGTGCTCGAGCATCAAAGGGCAAAATGCCAGCGTGCAGCTCTTTTAAATTGGACAACATTCCAAACCATGTGTTTTATAGGCAAGAAAGAAGTTTTTCACTTCAGTGGTCTGCGGTGGTAGTGGTTAACTTTCTGCGGAGCTGTAACTTCCTTGTGAATCATGCTAGGGCAGCGCCATTTGAAACCAAATCAGTAGCAATCATAACATGCAGATGGCTAATTCACATACCCTCCTCTGTGGTAATTACTGCATGTGCCTAATGTTTCACTTTTTTTGGCCAGACATGCAGCAGGGCGCTGTCTCGCTCTGCGTCCCCCTGCCCTGTCGTGGTCGCAAGCAAGGCCTGAAGCATAATTGCCGTCAACATTGTCTGAAGGTATGTATATACCACTTGACTACTTCCATAGAGGGGTGTGCTCGAGCATCAAAGGGCAAAATGCCAGCGTGCAGCTCTTTTAAATTGGACAACATTCCAAACCATGTGTTTTATAGGCAAGAAAGAAGTTTTTCACTTCAGTGGTCTGCGGTGGTAGTGGTTAACTTTTCTGCGGAGCTGTAACTTCCTTGTGAATCATGCTAGGGCAGCGCCATTTGAAACCAAATCAGTAGCAATCATAACATGCAGATGGCTAATTCACATACCCTCCTCTGTGGTAATTACTGCATGTGCCTAATGTTTCACTTTTTTGGCCAGACATGCAGCAGGGCGCTGTCTCGCTCTGCGTCCCCCTGCCCTGTCGTGGTCGCAAGCAAGGCCTGAAGCATAATTGCCGTCAACATTGTCTGAAGGTATGTATATACCACTTGACTACTTCCATAGAGGGGTGTGCTCGAGCATCAAAGGGCAAAATGCCAGCGTGCAGCTCTTTTAAATTGGACAACATTCCAAACCATGTGTTTTATAGGCAAGAAAGAAGTTTTTCACTTCAGTGGTCTGCGGTGGTAGTGGTTAACTTTTCTGCGGAGCTGTAACTTCCTTGTGAATCATGCTAGGGCAGCGCCATTTGAAACCAAATCAGTAGCAATCATAACATGCAGATGGCTAATTCACATACCCTCCTCTGTGGTAATTACTGCATGTGCCTAATGTTTCACTTTTTTTGGCCAGACATGCAGCAGGGCGCTGTCTCGCTCTGCGTCCCCCTGCCCTGTCGTGGTCGCAAGCAAGGCCTGAAGCATAATTGCCGTCAACATTGTCTGAAGGTATGTATATACCACTTGACTACTTCCATAGAGGGGTGTGCTCGAGCATCAAAGGGCAAAATGCCAGCGTGCAGCTCTTTTAAATTGGACAACATTCCAAACCATGTGTTTTATAGGCAAGAAAGAAGTTTTTCACTTCAGTGGTCTGCGGTGGTAGTGGTTAACTTTCTGAGGAGCTGTAACTTCCTTGTGAATCATGCTAGGGCAGCGCCATTTGAAACCAAATCAGTAGCAATCATAACATGCAGATGGCTAATTCACATACCCTCCTCTGTGGTAATTACTGCATGTGCCTAATGTTTCACTTTTTTGGCCAGACATGCAGCAGGGCGCTGTCTCGCTCTGCGTCCCCCTGCCCTGTCGTGGTCGCAAGCAAGGCCTGAAGCATAATTGCCGTCAACATTGTCTGAAGGTATGTATATACCACTTGACTACTTCCATAGAGGGGTGTGCTCGAGCATCAAAGGGCAAAATGCCAGCGTGCAGCTCTTTTAAATTGGACAACATTCCAAACCATGTGTTTTATAGGCAAGAAAGAAGTTTTTCACTTCAGTGGTCTGCGGTGGTAGTGGTTAACTTTTCTGCGGAGCTGTAACTTCCTTGTGAATCATGCTAGGGCAGCGCCATTTGAAACCAAATCAGTAGCAATCATAACATGCAGATGGCTAATTCACATACCCTCCTCTGTGGTAATTACTGCATGTGCCTAATGTTTCACTTTTTTGGCCAGACATGCAGCAGGGCGCTGTCTCGCTCTGCGTCCCCCTGCCCTGTCGTGGTCGCAAGCAAGGCCTGAAGCATAATTGCCGTCAACATTGTCTGAAGGTATGTATATACCACTTGACTACTTCCATAGAGGGGTGTGCTCGAGCATCAAAGGGCAAAATGCCAGCGTGCAGCTCTTTTAAATTGGACAACATTCCAAACCATGTGTTTTATAGGCAAGAAAGAAGTTTTTCACTTCAGTGGTCTGCGGTGGTAGTGGTTAACTTTTCTGCGGAGCTGTAACTTCCTTGTGAATCATGCTAGGGCAGCGCCATTTGAAACCAAATCAGTAGCAATCATAACATGCAGATGGCTAATTCACATACCCTCCTCTGTGGTAATTACTGCATGTGCCTAATGTTTCACTTTTTTTGGCCAGACATGCAGCAGGGCGCTGTCTCGCTCTGCGTCCCCCTGCCCTGTCGTGGTCGCAAGCAAGGCCTGAAGCATAATTGCCGTCAACATTGTCTGAAGGTATGTATATACCACTTGACTACTTCCATAGAGGGGTGTGCTCGAGCATCAAAGGGCAAAATGCCAGCGTGCAGCTCTTTTAAATTGGACAACATTCCAAACCATGTGTTTTACAGGCAAGAAGTTTTTCACTTCAGTGGTCTGCGGTGGTAGTGGTTAACTTTTCTGCGGAGCTGTAACTTCCTTGTGAATCATGCTAGGGCAGCGCCATTTGAAACCAAATCAGTAGCAATCATAACATGCAGATGGCTAATTCACATACCCTCCTCTGTGGTAATTACTGCATGTGCCTAATGTTTCACTTTTTTTGGCCAGACATGCAGCAGGGCGCTGTCTCGCTCTGCGTCCCCCTGCCCTGTCGTGGTCGCAAGCAAGGCCTGAAGCATAATTGCCGTCAACATTGTCTGAAGGTATGTATATACCACTTGACTACTTCCATAGAGGGGTGTGCTCGAGCATCAAAGGGCAAAATGCCAGCGTGCAGCTCTTTTAAATTGGACAACATTCCAAACCATGTGTTTTATAGGCAAGAAAGAAGTTTTTCACTTCAGTGGTCTGCGGTGGTAGTGGTTAACTTTCTGCGGAGCTGTAACTTCCTTGTGAATCATGCTAGGGCAGCGCCATTTGAAACCAAATCAGTAGCAATCATAACATGCAGATGGCTAATTCACATACCCTCCTCTGTGGTAATTACTGCATGTGCCTAATGTTTCACTTTTTTGGCCAGACATGCAGCAGGGCGCTGTCTCGCTCTGCGTCCCTCTGTCCTGTCGTGGTCGCAAGCAAGGCCTGAAGCATAATTGCCGTCAACATTGTCTGAAGGTATGTATATACCACTTGACTACTTCCATAGAGGGGTGTGCTCGAGCATCAAAGGGCAAAATGCCAGCGTGCAGCTCTTTTAAATTGGACAACATTCCAAACCATGTGTTTTATAGGCAAGAAAGAAGTTTTTCACTTCAGTGGTCTGCGGTGGTAGTGGTTAACTTTCTGCGGAGCTGTAACTTCCTTGTGAATCATGCTAGGGCAGCGCCATTTGAAACCAAATCAGTAGCAATCATAACATGCAGATGGCTAATTCACATACCCTCCTCTGTGGTAATTACTGCATGTGCCTAATGTTTCACTTTTTTTGGCCAGACATGCAGCAGGGCGCTGTCTCGCTCTGCGTCCCCCTGCCCTGTCGTGGTCGCAAGCAAGGCCTGAAGCATAATTGCCGTCAACATTGTCTGAAGGTATGTATATACCACTTGACTACTTCCATAGAGGGGTGTGCTCGAGCATCAAAGGGCAAAATGCCAGCGTGCAGCTCTTTTAAATTGGACAACATTCCAAACCATGTGTTTTATAGGCAAGAAAGAAGTTTTTCACTTCAGTGGTCTGCGGTGGTGGTGGTTAACTTTTCTGCGGAGCTGTAACTTCCTTGTGAATCATGCTAGGGCAGCGCCATTTGAAACCAAATCAGTAGCAATCATAACATGCAGATGGCTAATTCACATACCCTCCTCTGTGGTAATTACTGCATGTGCCTAATGTTTCACTTTTTTTGGCCAGACATGCAGCAGGGCGCTGTCTCGCTCTGCGTCCCCCTGCCCTGTCGTGGTCGCAAGCAAGGCCTGAAGCATAATTGCCGTCAACATTGTCTGAAGGTATGTATATACCACTTGACTACTTCCATAGAGGGGTGTGCTCGAGCATCAAAGGGCAAAATGCCAGCGTGCAGCTCTTTTAAATTGGACAACATTCCAAACCATGTGTTTTATAGGCAAGAAAGAAGTTTTTCACTTCAGTGGTCTGCGGTGGTAGTGGTTAACTTTTCTGCGGAGCTGTAACTTCCTTGTGAATCATGCTAGGGCAGCGCCATTTGAAACCAAATCAGTAGCAATCATAACATGCAGATGGCTAATTCACATACCCTCCTCTGTGGTAATTACTGCATGTGCCTAATGTTTCACTTTTTTTGGCCAGACATGCAGCAGGGCGCTGTCTCGCTCTGCGTCCCCCTGCCCTGTCGTGGTCGCAAGCAAGGCCTGAAGCATAATTGCCGTCAACATTGTCTGAAGGTATGTATATACCACTTGACTACTTCCATAGAGGGGTGTGCTCGAGCATCAAAGGGCAAAATGCCAGCGTGCAGCTCTTTTAAATTGGACAACATTCCAAACCATGTGTTTTATAGGCAAGAAAGAAGTTTTTCACTTCAGTGGTCTGCGGTGGTAGTGGTTAACTTTCTGCGGAGCTGTAACTTCCTTGTGAATCATGCTAGGCAGCGCCATTTGAAACCAAATCAGTAGCAATCATAACATGCAGATGGCTAATTCACATACCCTCCTCTGTGGTAATTACTGCATGTGCCTAATGTTTCACTTTTTTGGCCAGACATGCAGCAGGGCGCTGTCTCGCTCTGCGTCCCCCTGCCCTGTCGTGGTCGCAAGCAAGGCCTGAAGCATAATTGCCGTCAACATTGTCTGAAGGTATGTATATACCACTTGACTACTTCCATAGAGGGGTGTGCTCGAGCATCAAAGGGCAAAATGCCAGCGTGCAGCTCTTTTAAATTGGACAACATTCCAAACCATGTGTTTTATAGGCAAGAAGAAGTTTTTCACTTCAGTGGTCTGCGGTGGTAGTGGTTAACTTTCTGCGGAGCTGTAACTTCCTTGTGAATCATGCTAGGGCAGCGCCATTTGAAACCAAATCAGTAGCAATCATAACATGCAGATGGCTAATTCACATACCCTCCTCTGTGGTAATTACTGCATGTGCCTAATGTTTCACTTTTTTTGGCCAGACATGCAGCAGGGCGCTGTCTCGCTCTGCGTCCCCCTGCCCTGTCGTGGTCGCAAGCAAGGCCTGAAGCATAATTGCCGTCAACATTGTCTGAAGGTATGTATATACCACTTGACTACTTCCATAGAGGGGTGTGCTCGAGCATCAAAGGGCAAAATGCCAGCGTGCAGCTCTTTTAAATTGGACAACATTCCAAACCATGTGTTTTATAGGCAAGAAAGAAGTTTTTCACTTCAGTGGTCTGCGGTGGTAGTGGTTAACTTTTCTGCGGAGCTGTAACTTCCTTGTGAATCATGCTAGGGCAGCGCCATTTGAAACCAAATCAGTAGCAATCATAACATGCAGATGGCTAATTCACATACCCTCCTCTGTGGTAATTACTGCATGTGCCTAATGTTTCACTTTTTTGGCCAGACATGCAGCAGGGCGCTGTCTCGCTCTGCGTCCCCCTGCCCTGTCGTGGTCGCAAGCAAGGCCTGAAGCATAATTGCCGTCAACATTGTCTGAAGGTATGTATATACCACTTGACTACTTCCATAGAGGGGTGTGCTCGAGCATCAAAGGGCAAAATGCCAGCGTGCAGCTCTTTTAAATTGGACAACATTCCAAACCATGTGTTTTATAGGCAAGAAAGAAGTTTTTCACTTCAGTGGTCTGCGGTGGTAGTGGTTAACTTTCTGCGGAGCTGTAACTTCCTTGTGAATCATGCTAGGGCAGCGCCATTTGAAACCAAATCAGTAGCAATCATAACATGCAGATGGCTAATTCACATACCCTCCTCTGTGGTAATTACTGCATGTGCCTAATGTTTCACTTTTTTTGGCCAGACATGCAGCAGGGCGCTGTCTCGCTCTGCGTCCCCCTGCCCTGTCGTGGTCGCAAGCAAGGCCTGAAGCATAATTGCCGTCAACATTGTCTGAAGGTATGTATATACCACTTGACTACTTCCATAGAGGGGTGTGCTCGAGCATCAAAGGGCAAAATGCCAGCGTGCAGCTCTTTTAAATTGGACAACATTCCAAACCATGTGTTTTATAGGCAAGAAAGAAGTTTTTCACTTCAGTGGTCTGCGGTGGTAGTGGTTAACTTTTCTGCGGAGCTGTAACTTCCTTGTGAATCATGCTAGGGCAGCGCCATTTGAAACCAAATCAGTAGCAATCATAACATGCAGATGGCTAATTCACATACCCTCCTCTGTGGTAATTACTGCATGTGCCTAATGTTTCACTTTTTTGGCCAGACATGCAGCAGGGCGCTGTCTCGCTCTGCGTCCCCCTGCCCTGTCGTGGTCGCAAGCAAGGCCTGAAGCATAATTGCCGTCAACATTGTCTGAAGGTATGTATATACCACTTGACTACTTCCATAGAGGGGTGTGCTCGAGCATCAAAGGGCAAAATGCCAGCGTGCAGCTCTTTTAAATTGGACAACATTCCAAACCATGTGTTTTATAGGCAAGAAAAGTTTTTCACTTCAGTGGTCTGCGGTGGTAGTGGTTAACTTTCTGCGGAGCTGTAACTTCCTTGTGAATCATGCTAGGGCAGCGCCATTTGAAACCAAATCAGTAGCAATCATAACATGCAGATGGCTAATTCACATACCCTCCTCTGTGGTAATTACTGCATGTGCCTAATGTTTCACTTTTTTGGCCAGACATGCAGCAGGGCGCTGTCTCGCTCTGCGTCCCCCTGCCCTGTCGTGGTCGCAAGCAAGGCCTGAAGCATAATTGCCGTCAACATTGTCTGAAGGTATGTATATACCACTTGACTACTTCCATAGAGGGTGTGCTCGAGCATCAAAGGGCAAAATGCCAGCGTGCAGCTCTTTTAAATTGGACAACATTCCAAACCATGTGTTTTATAGGCAAGAAAGAAGTTTTTCACTTCAGTGGTCTGCGGTGGTAGTGGTTAACTTTTCTGCGGAGCTGTAACTTCCTTGTGAATCATGCTAGGGCAGCGCCATTTGAAACCAAATCAGTAGCAATCATAACATGCAGATGGCTAATTCACATACCCTCCTCTGTGGTAATTACTGCATGTGCCTAATGTTTCACTTTTTTGGCCAGACATGCAGCAGGGCGCTGTCTCGCTCTGCGTCCCCCTGCCCTGTCGTGGTCGCAAGCAAGGCCTGAAGCATAATTGCCGTCAACATTGTCTGAAGGTATGTATATACCACTTGACTACTTCCATAGAGGGGTGTGCTCGAGCATCAAAGGGCAAAATGCCAGCGTGCAGCTCTTTTAAATTGGACAACATTCCAAACCATGTGTTTTATAGGCAAGAAAGAAGTTTTTCACTTCAGTGGTCTGCGGTGGTAGTGGTTAACTTTTCTGCGGAGCTGTAACTTCCTTGTGAATCATGCTAGGGCAGCGCCATTTGAAACCAAATCAGTAGCAATCATAACATGCAGATGGCTAATTCACATACCCTCCTCTGTGGTAATTACTGCATGTGCCTAATGTTTCACTTTTTTGGCCAGACATGCAGCAGGGCGCTGTCTCGCTCTGCGTCCCCCTGCCCTGTCGTGGTCGCAAGCAAGGCCTGAAGCATAATTGCCGTCAACATTGTCTGAAGGTATGTATATACCACTTGACTACTTCCATAGAGGGGTGTGCTCGAGCATCAAAGGGCAAAATGCCAGCGTGCAGCTCTTTTAAATTGGACAACATTCCAAACCATGTGTTTTATAGGCAAGAAAGAAGTTTTTCACTTCAGTGGTCTGCGGTGGTAGTGGTTAACTTTTCTGCGGAGCTGTAACTTCCTTGTGAATCATGCTAGGGCAGCGCCATTTGAAACCAAATCAGTAGCAATCATAACATGCAGATGGCTAATTCACATACCCTCCTCTGTGGTAATTACTGCATGTGCCTAATGTTTCACTTTTTTTGGCCAGACATGCAGCAGGGCGCTGTCTCGCTCTGCGTCCCCCTGCCCTGTCGTGGTCGCAAGCAAGGCCTGAAGCATAATTGCCGTCAACATTGTCTGAAGGTATGTATATACCACTTGACTACTTCCATAGAGGGGTGTGCTCGAGCATCAAAGGGCAAAATGCCAGCGTGCAGCTCTTTTAAATTGGACAACATTCCAAACCATGTGTTTTATAGGCAAGAAAGAAGTTTTTCACTTCAGTGGTCTGCGGTGGTAGTGGTTAACTTTTCTGCGGAGCTGTAACTTCCTTGTGAATCATGCTAGGGCAGCGCCATTTGAAACCAAATCAGTAGCAATCATAACATGCAGATGGCTAATTCACATACCCTCCTCTGTGGTAATTACTGCATGTGCCTAATGTTTCACTTTTTTTGGCCAGACATGCAGCAGGGCGCTGTCTCGCTCTGCGTCCCTCTGCCCTGTCGTGGTCGCAAGCAAGGCCTGAAGCATAATTGCCGTCAACATTGTCTGAAGGTATGTATATACCACTTGACTACTTCCATAGAGGGGTGTGCTCGAGCATCAAAGGGCAAAATGCCAGCGTGCAGCTCTTTTAAATTGGACAACATTCCAAACCATGTGTTTTATAGGCAAAGAAGTTTTTCACTTCAGTGGTCTGCGGTGGTAGTGGTTAACTTTCTGCGGAGCTGTAACTTCCTTGTGAATCATGCTAGGGCAGCGCCATTTGAAACCAAATCAGTAGCAATCATAACATGCAGATGGCTAATTCACATACCCTCCTCTGTGGTAATTACTGCATGTGCCTAATGTTTCACTTTTTTTGGCCAGACATGCAGCAGGGCGCTGTCTCGCTCTGCGTCCCCCTGCCCTGTCGTGGTCGCAAGCAAGGCCTGAAGCATAATTGCCGGTCAACATTGTCTGAAGGTATGTATATACCACTTGACTACTTCCATAGAGGGGTGTGCTCGAGCATCAAAGGGCAAAATGCCAGCGTGCAGCTCTTTTAAATTGGACAACATTCCAAACCATGTGTTTATATAGGCAAGAAAGAAGTTTTTCACTTCAGTGGTCTGCGGTGGTGGTGGTTAACTTTTGCATGGAGCTGTAACTTCGTGAATCATGCTAGGGCAGCGCCATTTGAAACCAAATCAGTAGCAATCATAACATGCAGATGGCTAATTCACATACCCTCCTCTGTGGTAATTACTGCATGTGCCTAATGTTTAACTTTTTTGGCCAGACATGCAGCAGGGCGCTGTCTCGCTCTGCGTCCCCCTGCCCTGTCGTGGTCGCAAGCAAGGCCTGAAGCATAATTGCCGTCAACTTTGTCTGAAGGTATGCATATACCACTTGACTACTTCCATAGAGGGTGTGCTCGAGCATCAAAGGGCAAAATGCCAGCGTGCAGCTCTTTTAAAATTGGACCATTCCAAACCATGTGTTCTATAGGCAAGAAAGAAGTTTTTCACTTCAGTGGTCTGCGGTGGTGGTGGTTAACTTTCTCGCGGAGCTGTAACTTCCTTGTGGATCATGCTTGGGCAGCGCCATTTGAAACCAAATCAGTAGCAATCATAACATGCAGATGGCTAATTCACACTACCCTCCTCTGTGGTAATTACTGCATGTGCCTAATGTTTTCAACTTTTTTGGCCAGATGCACATGCAGCAGGGCGCTGTCTCGCTCTGGCGCCCCCTGCCCCAGTCGTGGTGGCAAGGAAGGCCTGAAGCATAATTGCCGTCAACTTCGCCTGAAGGTACAGTACATACCACTTGACTACTTCCATAGAGTGTGGGTGTGCTCGGAGCATCAAAGGGCAAAATGCCAGCGTGCAGCTCTTTAAATTGGACAACATTCCAAACCATGTGTTTTACAGGCAAGAAGTTTTTCACTTCAGTGGTCCGGCGGTGGTGGTTAACTTTTCTGCGGAGCTGTAACTTCCTTGTGAATCATGCTAGGGCAGTGCCATTTGAAACCAAATCAGTAGCAATCATAACATGCAGATGGCTAATTCACATACCCTCCTCTGTGGTAATTACTGCATGTGCCTAATGTTTCACTTTTTTTGGCCAGACATGCAGCAGGGCGCTGTCTCGCTCTGCGTCCCCCTGCCCTGTCGTGGTCTGCATGTGCCTAATGTTTCACTTTTTTGGCCAGACATGCAGCAGGGCGCTGTCTCGCTCTGCGTCCCCCTGCCCTGTCGTGGTCGCAAGCAAGGCCTGAAGCATAATTGCCGTCAACATTGTCTGAAGGTATGTATATACCACTTGACTACTTCCATAGAGGGGTGTGCTCGAGCATCAAAGGGCAAAATGCCAGCGTGCAGCTCTTTTAAATTGGACAACATTCCAAACCATGTGTTTTATAGGCAAGAAAGAAGTTTTTCACTTCAGTGGTCTGCGGTGGTAGTGGTTAACTTTCTGCGGAGCTGTAACTTCCTTGTGAATCATGCTAGGGCAGCGCCATTTGAAACCAAATCAGTAGCAATCATAACATGCAGATGGCTAATTCACATACCCTCCTCTGTGGTAATTACTGCATGTGCCTAATGTTTCACTTTTTTTGGCCAGACATGCAGCAGGGCGCTGTCTCGCTCTGCGTCCCTCTGTCCTGTCGTGGTCGCAAGCAAGGCCTGAAGCATAATTGCCGTCAACATTGTCTGAAGGTATGTATATACCACTTGACTACTTCCATAGAGGGGTGTGCTCGAGCATCAAAGGGCAAAATGCCAGCGTGCAGCTCTTTTAAATTGGACAACATTCCAAACCATGTGTTTTATAGGCAAGAAAGAAGTTTTTCACTTCAGTGGTCTGCGGTGGTAGTGGTTAACTTTCTGAGGAGCTGTAACTTCCTTGTGAATCATGCTAGGGCAGCGCCATTTGAAACCAAATCAGTAGCAATCATAACATGCAGATGGCTAATTCACATACCCTCCTCTGTGGTAATTACTGCATGTGCCTAATGTTTCACTTTTTTTGGCCAGACATGCAGCAGGGCGCTGTCTCGCTCTGCGTCCCCCTGCCCTGTCGTGGTCGCAAGCAAGGCCTGAAGCATAATTGCCGTCAACATTGTCTGAAGGTATGTATATACCACTTGACTACTTCCATAGAGGGGTGTGCTCGAGCATCAAAGGGCAAAATGCCAGCGTGCAGCTCTTTTAAATTGGACAACATTCCAAACCATGTGTTTTATAGGCAAGAAAGAAGTTTTTCACTTCAGTGGTCTGCGGTGGTGGTGGTTAACTTTTCTGCGGAGCTGTAACTTCCTTGTGAATCATGCTAGGGCAGCGCCATTTGAAACCAAATCAGTAGCAATCATAACATGCAGATGGCTAATTCACATACCCTCCTCTGTGGTAATTACTGCATGTGCCTAATGTTTCACTTTTTTTGGCCAGACATGCAGCAGGGCGCTGTCTCGCTCTGCGTCCCCCTGCCCTGTCGTGGTCGCAAGCAAGGCCTGAAGCATAATTGCCGTCAACATTGTCTGAAGGTATGTATATACCACTTGACTACTTCCATAGAGGGGTGTGCTCGAGCATCAAAGGGCAAAATGCCAGCGTGCAGCTCTTTTAAATTGGACAACATTCCAAACCATGTGTTTTATAGGCAAGAAAGAAGTTTTTCACTTCAGTGGTCTGCGGTGGTAGTGGTTAACTTTCTGCGGAGCTGTAACTTCCTTGTGAATCATGCTAGGGCAGCGCCATTTGAAACCAAATCAGTAGCAATCATAACATGCAGATGGCTAATTCACATACCCTCCTCTGTGGTAATTACTGCATGTGCCTAATGTTTCACTTTTTTGGCCAGACATGCAGC
>JAZHYW010017817.1:0-48718 GCA_037355805.1 Ixodes ricinus
CAGCAACATAAACAAGCAAATGCGTAAGCAACCATTTTTTAAGGATGCTTCTCTGTAATCAAACAAAGAAGAAAAAAACAGAGGCTTTGTTTTTACGTGTTTGCGCAGTAAACTAGCTTTGCAAATGTGCAGCTACAAGGTATATGTACAGATGGTAGCGAAGCTTCCATAGAAGCCCACGTGTCGAAAAAATGGCGGCTCATGGGGCTTCGCTAGCGCCATCTATGTGTCGTGATAGCATTTCCGGCGGAACAAAAAATGAACAGGAAGTGACGTCACTTCCGAAAAAAAAGAAATGTGACGTCACTTTGGTGTGCTTTTCGGCGCGAAAATTAAATATAACAAGAAACCGGGACTGCAGGCAAAAAGGACGATTTTTTGGTGTGACTAAAACGCTTTGTTTGAGACTTTTTAGAAACTGGGGCTGCAGGAAAAAAGGACGGTCGTCGTTTTTGCCTGCAGTCACGGTTTCTAAAAAAGTCTCAAACAAAGCGTTTTAGTCACACTAAAAAGTCTCAAAGCTGTGCCAAGCTATGTTTGAAACGTTTTTAGTGTGTCGTCCTTCTTGCCTGCAGTCTCGGGTTTTTTGGGGGGTTTTTGTTTGTTTTTTCGTTATGTCGAATCTACACCATCTCGTTTGGACCCTTAATTCTGCGCGGAAATCATTTTGTTTTACGCGGCCGCCTTTTTTAGGCAGTTTGCTTCAAGAATCTTTTTTTTTTCGTCCCACAGAACTACCTTGAAAGAACCGCGTTTTGCTTTTTGCTTCAGCTTTTTCAGAAATATGGGAACGGCATAAAGGTGGCTGACCTCACAAAAAAGTGAATAACAATACCGTTGCTCGAGTGTGTTAGCGGTAAAGTCACACGACAGTAATTCTAATGCAAGTCCAATGTTGCACTAACATTTTATTTACATACAATTGCTTACAACCACTCAACCAGAACACTCATCAGAAGCATACAATCAGTATCTAGTTTCAAGGTAGAAGAAAACTAGTAGATCAATACATAAATCACGTTATGACAGGATAACAGATTGCACACTGTACAATTGGCTGCCTGTTGTGTGGGCATCGTCAATTTATAGACAGCCATCAATATCCCATATTTTAAACTTTCGAGGAAAGGTGTGTTCAACACTTTAGAAGACGCAGAAAAAGATGTCAGCTGTTTTTGCCGTTCTTGGGCAAGGTACCATCACCCAGAAAACTTTTTAACTTGCGTACGATGGTGCTGCGTACTCTGGAGTCTTCCGTGCACGCATGAATTATTTTGGAGCCCTCCAGTACGCTGCACGGCATAGGCCAGTGTTTTTTGGACCTTTAAACCAGAGGTTTGAATCAGTGACAAAATCACATGAGCAGTCTGTAACCCAAAACACTGTAAGCACCTTAATTTTCGGGATAACCTATTTTTCAAGAATTTCGCAATTTGATAAAAATCGCAAAAAATGAGTCATCGATGGATATGAAAGCATTAAATATCGCTCTAGATCGCAAAATTCTGGGCCCGCCAGATTTTCTCGAAAGAGACACATTGCGAAATATCGAGCCCACGAAAATAAAGTATTTTACACCATACGAAATGCTAGAAAAGCAAATATACTGCTTTGAAAATGTACTCTGTGTGGTCTCACGTGCTTAGCCTTTGCACTTGTTGCCTAGCTTTACACTTTGCTGATGCATTAACGAGTTCAGTGTTGTTGTTTTTTTCGTACAAACCAGTGTAGCTTCACTTTAGCAAACAGAGAAAACAAATTGTCATACACATCGTGGTTACACACAGCAAGAGGCGTTTGGACCTCCTGATAAAAAAGTACACAAGGAGTACGCCCTATGCCCTCCTTTGAAATGAGGTTGTTGATGCTCGCCTCGAAAACACGCTCACAAGCCTCAACGAATGACGTGAAAGAAGGGAAGGGAACTGACAGGTTTCCAAAGTCCGAGTCAGCAGTGCCTTTTACACTCAAAGTCAGTAGCACTTACAGTAGTTCAAGTGGCGGGTTAAAAGCTAGGTAAAACAATAATTAACTGTGAGGTGATCGCAGAGCATCCTCAGAGACCTCATTGTCAAGCAGAAGCCACGAATGCAGTTTGGTTGCCTTCTACATCCGAGTGCTTGCAGGTTTTCAAAAACTTCAATGCTTTCTTTAAAAAACGCCTCATGGATAGAGCCATTATGCATTGCAGAGGCAAAGGGCGTTTTGGAAAATTTGTGCGAGCTACTTAGGTTGTCAAAGAGACGGCCGATTTTTTCAATGAATCTCGCTGTGTGAATAGCAGCAGCTGGCAATTGCTGGAACGTTAGAAAGACATACATTGCAGCAGCACAGTGGTCGCTAAACGCTTGGGCCGCTAGTTTCACCGACATCTTTTCGCAGAACGTCAAATTAAAGTGCTTCTCGTTCAGCTTGGGCATAGAACGGATCTCAAGTGTCCTGTCCATTTCATGAGCTTCCTTTATGTACGAGCTTTTCACTACGTGATCACAAACTTTGAAGTCATACTTAAATAACATGTTTCTGAGGCACTTCAGCAGGTGCAGAGCATCAAAAAGGAAAAAGAGAGGTTTGCCATTGACATCTATGCCAGGCTTCTCGGAAATTACAAGGCATGAAAAAAGAGAGACGTTCTGGCTCCCCTGATCACATACCACAGCTACTGGCTCCAGGCCAAAATCCACAAGAACGCTGTACCACTGAAAAAGAAGATCCTGTAGGACAATGGTAGTCGTGCCCTTATAAGCAAAAAAGTAGCCAAGTGGCTGCTTCCATGGTGTTCGGACTCCTTCTGCCATTAACACGAGAGCCTTGTTTGACAGGTTTGCATCTTGCGCACCATTATTATGCTCTTCAAGTCCTTCGAGCCTGTCAGATGAGGGGTTGTCTGAGACCTCTTCTTTAATGTGCCTCTCATTAAAGACTATGCTGCTGGCCCGATCGGCTCGTGAAAATGAAGTTGCTCGCCTCTTTACCCGCTCGAAAATGTCAGGGTAAAATCCAACTCTCAATGGAACACACTGAAGCCACAGCTGCAGTGATCGGACAAGTGACAACCTAAGCAGTCGCCTGCAATACTTAGCAGCCTTTTGGGCCATGAAAAAGAGGCCCAAAGCCAAAGCCTTGTTCTGACTGCACCATCTTCGACGAAACCCGCTTACATCCCTCATCCTAAGCTGGGCCTCAACGAGTGCAGCGACGGCTGGAGACACATGAACGCGGATACTCTCAACTACTTCAGCAACAGTCCTCATCTGACGCTGCCGTTGCAGCCTTCTTTGCAGCCTCTTGTTTCGTTGTTGGATCTGTCGTACCTTGGCTCTCAGTGTGTCCATCTTTCTCTTGTGAATGCGGTGGCCCTTGCTTGATGCTGCAAGGTGACAAATATCCCAGATCAGTAAACTCCAAGAATGTTTATAAGTATGTAAATGGTAGCCAAAAAGAACTTGCATTCCTTGTCAAGTTGTACAAGGTTTTTAAAACCAAGAACAGCAAAACTTTTGATAACATACTAACATATTGATTAGAGCGTCGATGATCATGGCCTCATACTCCTGTAGGCCAAACCAGTACAGGTAAATTCGATTATCCTGGGCGATTTCGTAATAAGCGCAAACAACGCTGCAAAGGAAGAGCAAATTGCAAGCTAAACATTTCTAGTAAAATCACGCCACGCCTCCAGGCAGTGCAGTAGTAGGCCGAGTGTAGCTTTGTTATTTGTCATTGTGCACATCCAGCCAACCCTGATAGATTTATGAAAACTAACAACAGATAGGAAAATACTTTACAAGGGGGGCATGGCATAACATAACACAACACAGCAGGCATCTCACTGACACTAGCAGATTCTCACCTTCGAGTGTCGATAGGAAACCGATGCAGCGAGACGCCAGCCGCGCGGTCGTCTCTTCGGCATTCTTCTACGGAGCATCGTCTCGTTGCATAACGTGCGGAGCTCATTGTCACAAAGGACGTTGAGCCAGTTGAGCCCGTCGGACGTAGCAGCGTCCAACAGCACGAAAGCGACTGATCCTATATCACTCTGACGTTGCGCTCCCGCGCACGTAACTGGGGTAATCACGCTGAGTGAACAAAACTTTTCAAACTGTGTAAGGTACCGGTAGAACAATTCAAAAATCACGTCGAGTCCTGAAAAACAACAAGCAGACGGACGTCCAAAGCCGGCTCCTTCGCGCAGCACGAGGTCTCTGCAAATTATCGCTATTACAAGCCAGCCTTGTTGCTTGTGGAGTTCAGAGGGCGCTAAGAACAAGTTAGTATTAGGGTGCCTCGATAAACGCCGAGGCACCCTAGTTAGTATATTATTAATAAATAAGTTATTTCAGCTTTTTTCGAGCGCAATAAACCTTATTTCAGATAACTGACAGTAATATACAAAATTTAAAAACACAACTTACTAAAATTTAATTTAATATAATTTTATTTGCATATAGTTTTCCATAACGTCTCCTAGTCGCGCTTCAAACGCATCGTAACCACGTGACCCTCTAGGTCGATGTCGCTGGCAATTGGTTTTGTACCGTGTTTTGGCCCAAGTTTCGCTACCATCTGTACATATACCTTGGCAGCTATTCGTAATTCCGTGGTCGGACCAAGGGACCACCCGACCATGTAGACGTTTGCTTTATTACCTACCCTATCCCCCAGCTCTCAAGGATCATCCCCAGGTTAGAGTGGGTGCTTGCTCGGTATATTACAGTTTGTAATGGTGTTATTTGTTTAGAAAAACAAAATGTCAGATAAATACCACCAGGGCCCTGCGGAAGCAGTGCATGGGCCCTGTTTCACCTTTTACAAAGCATCCTGTCTCGAATGGCAGCAGAGAAACGGGTGGGGCTGATTCGCCTGCAGGCCTTTGCTGAGTTGATGACTGCTATCCAGACTGGCAGCTCATCGGCAGCTTCTAGCCACCTGCCGTTTTTCTTCATCATACAGACTTCCTGCAACACCATGAATAAAAATCAGACTGACATTCTGGAACAAAAAAGAAACCAGAACTTGCTTCACAGATCAACAAAAGAACAAGTGCCAACATTACGCTTCTCTTGTCGTCGACAGTGCAAAAACCATGATGGCACCACCATTAAACTCAACCAAATAAGGAAACTGAGTTTCTGCATGAAGTAATTGTATTAAAAACAGTGTGCACCTGGAGCTTAGATACCTAATGATACATTAAAAAAATCCCGGGAACCTTAAAAACAAATTAAACAACACCTAGAAATAGCGTAGCTTGCATGATAGTCACATGCACAGCAATCAACAAGCCTATCGACGTTACGTAGTGCTGGGATACAGATCAAGAATCAAAACCGAGGATGTGATCGAAATACTTTGGGGTAGTACAATGCGCAAGTTTATCCTGAAGCTACTGTTAGTTACATGAACGTAAGAGGTGTTAAAGCTGGTTTACACTGTTGCAACTGACTATGACCAAGTTCAACAAAAAGGATTTTAAGTTGCTTACGACTGCCATTGGTGCTGCGCAGCCCGGTCATAAGCCGTGACAAGGGGCTTAAAGACTGGTTTTGTCGGACTCAGTCATAGTCAGTGGCAAAAGTGTGGACCAGCCTTTAGACTAAAATTGTACCCAGCATTGGGTCTTGATCAAGGTTGCAAAAATGTTTTAAGAGACTCCTTCAGCTTTACCAGAACCTCAATTATTTAAAAGTCACTACACATTCTATATCAGATCAGAGCATTTTAACCAAATCATTCAACCTCCTTCCTCAGCCATGTAAACTACGTGTGCACCCGCGGGTTCTACAGTCACGAATATGACCGGGGTAAATTAAAACGCCATTAAGGCAAACAATAATAATCTTTATTAGCGACAGTGGTAGTACTCCGGGTGGCTCGCAAGGCTAGACACACATGCAAGCGCCCGTAAGGGAGAAAACAACGGAAACGATGAGATTACCAGGGTCCTGTCAACACTTTTAAGTATCTCTAGGCCCGCGCGCCTCAACACCAACGACAAGGACAGCAGGCCGGCGCGGGGCAAACGCCGTACGCGAGCGCTACGACGCCCAGCTAGGAGCGTGTTCTATCAACCCGCCGTAACCCGCCAAACGCCAGCGGCACCCATTCCGCTGGACGCGGCGCAAAACCCGACACGTGAAAGTAAAAACCATCTACGTTCACGCGTGTCGCCCTCCCAAACACATCCAAAGCGTTTGTTCTAAGATCCGTATCTAAGCGTTTGACAGCCCAGATCAGTTTAACGCGGCCGATAGCAACTTTCGAAACAATCGGATCAGCGTCCCTGCCGTGCTCCGGTATCGCAGAACATTCACGGGATTCTCAAGATAGCGGCTAGCATTTACGCAAGGTTTCAACGAACAGCCTCCACAAGTTATTGCGATCGTTTGCCTAAAGCCAGCCAAAATTCTTCAGAACTGTGACGCGACGCCGCCTCGGGCCAGGAACACGAAGTCGCGGAGACCGCTCAAGCGTCGAAAAAAGTTAAATATCATCCGAATTACGGTGGCAACGTGAGCTACGGTGTTCGGAAGATCATCCAGCATAAGCAGATACTCTTCGGGCATGCGTTATGAATATGAAATCGGCAAAACTTACCTGAAGTACGACTTCACCCGCACACGTTGAGGCAGGCCTTTGTCTGCACGCCCTTGGCCCGGACGGACAAGAATCCGGAAGCTGCTTGGCTTTGGATCGGAACGAAGCAATGGATTGAAATACGACTGAACTCGGATAAATATGAGTTTTGAAACGGGGGCTGGTCTAGATGAGTGACGATTAGTATGCCTGCCGGGTATATATGTGTGTACTTTTCAAATAACCTTTAGTTGAGAGTGCGCCCTGTACTGCTTTCTTTCTTTCTGTTCGTGTATTTTTCGGCGCTTTTCCAGCGTACACACAGTTTCGGTTTCGACCCCACTCTATTACAGTTTATATTTCGGTGGCCGCGGTGTCACTATACCGTGGTCATTACTGGAGTTATCGTGTTTTGTACGCAGTTTGAAGTCAATTTTTTGGGGCGATCAAACATAATGTCCCAGCTTCTCCTGCTATATATGTTCCGTGATAACCTTTGCTGATTGAAATCTACATAAACTTATGTCCATCTCGTCCCTCAAACACGGGGTTCGACATCTTAATTCAACTTGATATTTTTATTTGTGAAGACATGCAATTGCTTAATCAATCAGTGGATATTTGTTTTCAGATTTTATTTTTTGTTAAAAAAGTAAAAGTTTTTTTTAATTTCTCTTTTTTTTAATTACAGGCCGTGTTTACCGGCTCAGTAAAACAGGTTGTTTTGAGATTTTCAAAATCACGTACAGCCGACAATGCACCAGTGACTTAGGTAGAGGGGTGGCAAAAAAAACTTTCAGGGTCGCCCCCCCCCCTGGAAAATATTCCTGGCTGCGTCGCTAAATGGGCATAAGAGAAAAAGAAGCACTACGTTTTTTTGCCTCATAAACATACACACAAATCGAAGGAAGCGTACATTTCGTGCTTCGCGTGGGATTTGCTGAGCATCACTCTCAGTTTTGAGATGAAGCGCGTTATTATAGTCGGTGACAGGTAGTGGAAGCTCCTCCCATCTCTTTCCCCTTTTGCAGTGCGAACGCTCGAGAGGAGGCGACCCCCTCCCCAGCGTTTACTTTTAACCTGTCACCGAGTATGGCGTTTTTTTTCGTGGACCTTACAAATCGCTACAGCTCGCAGTGCATACAGCGGTGTAATCCAGTTGCTAACTTGCTGTGCGTGTCTAAACAGAAGACATGGTTCCCCTCCGGGCCATGGGACTGTCTGGCTGGGCCAGGGGCGCGCTGAGGATACCAGTGGCGCCGCGCCGTGGCCCAAATTCGCCCTACTTAGCCGTTCGCTCGTCCCATCGCGCTGCCAGTTGCAATGGCGGGCACCGCGGTTGAAGCTTTCTGTCCGTTAAAAAACGGTGATAATTTTTTTAGGGAGGCGAACCTCCGCGAAGAAAGGTTGCCTGTGTGTCGAGGTGTCCGGGGTGGAGCAAATAATCCAGGCATAGGAATATTTGACGTTTGCAAAGTGTGTCTCGCAAATGCAAGACAGCGTCAAGTCTAACATCCGCCTCCAGATAAATGCTCTTTTTCTTTATGGTTTCGCTCGCTCTTCAAAGTTAGAGTGGACTAAGATGAGGATGCAATATTGTTTAAATTGTCTTTTCGCCCACAGCTGCGCTGTCGCATACCTTGAACTCAGGTCAGTTCTCGGAGTTACCGGCTGATGGAAGTATGCCACGCCTGTTAGTTAATGACGCGGCACGTACAGCCTGATCGCTACTCTGGGTCAAGTTCTAATAATTCGGTACGTCACTAAGGCCTCCGCTTTTACTTTGAGCGGGTCCAACAAAAAAAATATTACTATTCGCCGCAACACCTTGCTGTGTTTGCGCGCATCTGTCGCTGCCGTCAAAGCGGTAGAATCGCAATTCATGTACTACGTGCGTCAGTAACCCACTTTTAATTTTATTAGTGAAGAGAGGGATCTCCAGTCGACTTGCATTTGCGTTGTAAAGCGTTCCTTTTTTAACTTATTTTTATGTGACCGCAGAATGATAATTTTAAACACTGTTCCGGTCTCGCACCAAATAAAAAAGTTTGCGTCACTATTTGTTTTGTCTGCTGTTTAGGTACGATTAAACTTGATATATGTCGAGTTTGTGTGCCAGGAGAGGATCGTCAATATTCCTTCACTCTCCTCTCTGCAAGAAAAGATTACTTAATTTTAAATTTCAATCATGAATGCTTAGTTACTGGTCTTTGTGATGTGCCCCGTCCTTGTCCTCTTTATTTGGCTTTCCAATTTATACATCTAACATTGCCAACACACTTTTATTGGTTGACCGAGGAATGTCCGGGTTTGATGTTTTAGAGTTCCTTGGAAAGTAATTATGCCTGTTGTAGGTTAACTACTGTCATTTTAATAATATAAAAAAAGAAATAGAGTACGGCCGTCAGTGTAAATCTCTTTTCAACAATGCGCTCAGGTCAGTGCTCAATACGGGCTATGATTATCTGCCTCATTGGCCTTCATGTTTTCGCTGCTTACTCGCCTTCTCTTGTAAGCATCACAGAACAAAATTGATAGAAATTACTGTGAGAGCGCAGGCAGAGCCGGTGTGTATTGTGAATTGCCCGAGACTGGGGCGAGAAAAACTAAATATATCAACCGTGTATGAGAGATACCTCTTTCTGTCCACGGTTGATGTTTCCTAGATTTTCTCGACCCAGTCTCCACTAATTTATCAAAATGAAAATTGGCTAGTAAGTAAGGTGAGCTGGGTTCTCAAATTTAAACTTGTTAAAAAAATAGTAACTGCATAATCAGGGTTTATTTTGTCGACACCCACGAGGAACCATCCTAGCTATTACATTAGGAACATCTAACATCGTTAACACACTCAAATTGGTCGACCCAGGGATGTTCTAGTGTCGAATTTTGTGACGCCCTTAGAAAGTAATTATGCCTGTTGTGGGCTAACTACATCAATTTTAATATTATATAGAAAAACTACAATACAGCCGTCAATTTCTTTTCAATTTTGCTAATAAAAAATAAAATAAAAAGAATTATGCGTTCAAGTCAGTACGCAATAGGGGCTACGATTACCGTATCTGCCTAATTTTCCCCAAGTCTGTTGCCGCTTACCCGCTTTCTTTGTGTAACGTCGGGGAACAAAATGGGCGGGTAAGCAAAGTGAGCTTAACTCTCAAATTCAAAGTCTTTTATAAAAAAAAAATGGTAACCGCATATTCGGGTTTCGTTTGTAGACAGCCATGGGGAACCATCGTAGCTATTCCATTATGGACTTATCGTAGAACGACGGTGTCGGATTTCGGGCCCCACGGGCGCCAGCTCATACCGCCCCAAGCAACGCAAAACCCCTGCATGCTCTCGCGTGTGACCTACGAAAAGTCCCTATTAATGTGACAAGCAAGCGTAGCTGCATTACTGAATCACGTGACAAGATAGAGAAACAATAATTAAACCTGTCCTACGCACAGTTGGCGATTTATGCTTCTGGCGATCTTTCTTGAATCATCTCCTGCGGAACCAAACAAAACTTTTCGCGAGACAGATGCCACCTTTCTGTTCAGCTTCGATGCTGTGGCATTTGGATACTGCTCCGCATTCGGTGCCCCAGCTTTACGAAGCGCGAGGCCAGCCCGGCAAGCGCACCAGCCTACCGCGTCGATACCTGCTCCTCGTACTTCTCTACCAAGTATCGGCGCGCGGCGCTCGCCAGGGGCGAGGAGTGGCGCTGCGGCTATGCGCGGCGAGGCCGAGTGGGCTAGGGCGCACCAGCTCTGGAGCACGTGGAGCGAAAGCTCGAGCAAAGCGAACCAGCGATCCTGGGTTCAATCCGCAGCCCTTCCCGTTTCGATCTGGATGAACATCGCACTCGGCGTGCGGTCGTGTATCACTACTGCGTGATGCACGTTAAAGACCCCGCGCTAGCGGTTGTGGGTTCTGCACTGGCTAAATTTCTCATCTACAGCTGGGAGACTCGTCGGCCGTTGAGGCAGACCAAATTCTAGGCTGTCGAAACATACGCACACCCCAATTTTTCTCCGGAGCCATAGGCTGTTTTCAGCGCACGCGATCAGGGCATTCAGAAAACTAAGAACAAGAGCACGTCCACGAGGCCTCGTGGTGCCCCTTATTTCCACGCGCTCACCCCAGCTTTGTCAAAGTTGGAGCGCTGCAGAAGTTACGCTAACCTTGACAACACAGAACAAATTAGTTCTGAACACGTCGACGCGTGCACCGCCGAAACGTGCCCCACATGTCCTACACTTCGTTTCACGATCAGTGCGAGCGAAATCAATGTGACGTCGTTGTTGACACTTCACGAGCTCACCTTCGCGCGCATTTATGGTAAAGGAAAGAATGAAGAGTCATAGAACAAAGGAATTATTGCCACATATCTTCTGTTGTGTAATAGATGGCATGGTACATCTGTGTTTTGACCGCCTACGCTAAGCCTATTTCGTATTTACAAATTCTGATAAGCATGAATCCACGTGGAAGATATCCAAACGCGGATTGAAGTCCGGCTTGCTTAATTTTGAGAAGAAAATAAAAATATAAATAATTATTTATATTCGCGGTATCCCTTATTTTGTTTAGATTCCTTACGTTGTACGCATCAGTGGCATTAATGCGATCACTGCTCAGTAAATGAGATGTTCCGTGGAATAAACTTTTTTTTTATGTACCTGATCACTAGCGCCACCTGCACAGAAAACGTTTTTGCTTGACGCGAGCGTGGCCAAGGCTTTCGTAACTTTGTCACTTTGTGGTGCAGACCGCATTCCACGTGCGGCGGCGGTGTCAGGTGAGTCAGTTGGATCGTTCCCACTTAAATAAATACTAAAAAATCAGTTTCCCATACCGCGACACTAATGGTGAATTCCACTCGTAGATCCGGAGCGCTTTCCGAAATCCGCGAGGAGGCGAAATTCCGCTCCGTGGGACCCGCTCCAAATCGACGAGGGAAGATAAACTTCTGCATTTTTGGAGCGGCCTCCCCACACCCCTCCCCACCCCTTCTCCCTCCGCCGTTCAAAATGGCCGCTGCTCGAACTTGACAAGCCCACCAACGCCTCAGCCGACTGATATTTCCGACGCAGAAATAACACGCGACACAGGCCGGGCGAAATTATACGCACCACGGCGCCCATGTCACAAATAACGAAGACGTCCGCGTTCGGCACCGTCACATACCTTTCGGCCGCCTCGAAGCGGCGGGGCACGGACAGCGATTGCCAGCGGTGGAGTTCAGATTTCGGGACGACTTTAGTAAACACAGAGGTGACAAACCCTCACTTACACGGTCGTTGCCTAATCTCTTCTTGCTTTATTGCACGGGAAAACGCCGGCGGAATGCCGTGTAAAAAGGTAAACAATCATTGGGTGCAGAATGAACAGGCCTAACCTTGCGTCTGCCTCCGGCTTTTCTGTCGTTCTTTTTCTCGTTCTTCCTCTCACGATCACAGATGTCAGCGCTTTCGATTTACCGCGCTCCACAGTCTCGGCTTTGTATCCCTTTTTCTACGCGAGGTAGAAGCGTTCGAGCCGTCCACAATCCCGCGTAAACAACGGACGCACCCGAACAGATCCAACTCTACGACTCCACCGGCCCGCCGACTCCGCCAACCCCGCTGCGCATGCGTGCTGCCAAGGAAATGACGTAAGCGCTCTGTACTTCCGGAGAGATCTGTGAAATCCCGCAGAGCAAGTTCGGCGGGTTTTGGGGCGCTCCGTGGAGCGGGCGCTGCTAGAGATCTGCATGAGCTGGAAGATGGCCAGCTCGAGCCAGATCTGCGAGCGGAATATGCGCGCTCCAAATGGAGCGGTTTTGGAGCGCTTCGAGATCTGCGAGCGGAATTCACCATAAGTTTTGACGTAGGTGCAGCTAGAGCAGTCTTGCCTCTTCTTGAACTTAGAAATACCAGCCAACAACTAAGCCTTTCTCGTGTCGAAGTTTCGCGTGTCGCGTTTCATTTGAAAAACTAAAGGCTTAGCACATGTCTGTTTTAGAAAGCATTTTTTGCTTAACGCTTCTGAGGCAAGTTCGCTTTCGCGAATAAAAGCCACCACCAGGCTGCAATTCCGTAGCATGTGAAACTGATTTTTGTTATTTATTTAAAGTTGGGACGGTCAATTTGACTCAAGCACCTGGTCATTCTTTTCAGTCTGGAAAGAACGCGGGGTCTGAGCGAATGGAAAATTGAACACGCGTCTTCAACGCCGCTGCAAGGTACGCAGATTTAGTTGGAGCAGCATTTTTCTTTCACATTTTTTTTCTTGAAGCGCCGAGTGATTTGCTGTTAGTTGATTTGTTCTGGAATAAACACCGGCCTCTGGAATTTGATGAAATCTGTTCTATTGTCTTTTCTAATTTACACATGCAGTGCAACGGTTTATTGTTTTTGGCGTTTTTGTGCAATCAGACATATGGTGCTGTTTTACGGACCTTGCTTGCGGTTGCGATGTACTGTCGGCACGGGCGTGTCAATAAAGCCCGACGATCGCGTCACGCCGACAAGCGCAATATTCTTAGAAAAGGAGGAAACGGGTCCTGGCCAAAGGTCTAAGCGCAGAAACTCGTGGACGAAGCTATGTCCCGGGCTATGTGATAATGAATGAAATTAAATTAAATGAATTTAAGCGCAAGGTAAAAACACATTTTAAGTTCATGTAAGTAAAAGTGGCCGTATCGAGTACTTCAGGGTCCGATGGAAAGCAAGCTCCAGCCAAAAAAATAATGAACGACGGTAATTGTGCGTCGTTCCTTGGCGCGCTGAATCTTGCAAAAAATAAACGACACCCGAAACCACTCCCCCGCAGTTCCGTGGAATCCTGGGGCCAGTGATTACAGTGAAGCGCCACAAAATCCTTAAATGTTGGTAGCCGCCTGTCTACCCTGCAGTGGTCGGCTCGGACCAAGGCAATACAAGGAACGCCTATGAAATCACTTCCCTGGCAGTTGCGTAGAATCCCGGGGCCAATGAACACACTGAAGCGCCACTAAGACTTCAATGTTGGTGGCCGCCTGTCTACCCTGGTCGGCTCGGACCAACAAAATACAAGGAACGCCAAGGAAATCACTTCCCTGGCAGTTCCGTAGAATCCTGGGGCCAATGAACACACCTAAAGCGCCAATGTTGGCGGCCGCCTGTCTACACTGGTCTGCTCGGACCAAGAAAAGTCGAGGAACGCCAAGGAAATCCCTTCCCTGGCAGTTCCGTGGCATACCGGTGCCCGGGAAATACAGTGAGACGCCAGGCTGGCAGTTCACCGAATTCCCTGGGCGGTCCCGGTCCAATCTACTACGGCCAAGGCCCAATCCTGGCTCCAGCTAGCCCAAGCAAGTGTGCTGCCTGGGACATTGCAGTTCCAGTTCGGACTCCAATATATGATAAAAAGGTCAAATAGTGGACGGGTCAAAATTAGTAAAATCAGGCACCTGAACGTAACATTGCAGTTCCAGTTCGGACTCCAATATATGATAAAAAGGTCAAATAGTGGACGGGTCAAAATTAGTAAAATCAGGCACCTGAACGTAACATTGCAGTTCCAGTTCGGACTCCAATATATGATAAAAAGGTCAAATAGTGGACGGGTCAAAATTAGTAAAATCAGGCACCTGAACGTAACATTGCAGTTCCAGTTCGGACTCCAATATATGATAAAAAGGTCAAATAGTGGACGGGTCAAAATTAGTAAAATCAGGCACCTGAACGTAACATTGCAGTTCCAGTTCGGACTCCAATATATGATAAAAAGGTCAAATAGTGGACGGGTCAAAATTAGTAAAATCAGGCACCTGAACGTAACATTGCAGTTCCAGTTCGGACTCCAATATATGATAAAAAGGTCAAATAGTGGACGGGTCAAAATTAGTAAAATCAGGCACCTGAACGTAACATTGCAGTTCCAGTTCGGACTCCAATATATGATAAAAAGGTCAAATAGTGGACGGGTCAAAATTAGTAAAATCAGGCACCTGAACGTAACATTGCAGTTCCAGTTCGGACTCCAATATATGATAAAAAGGTCAAATAGTGGACGGGTCAAAATTAGTAAAATCAGGCACCTGAACGTAACATTGCAGTTCCAGTTCGGACTCCAATATATGATAAAAAGGTCAAATAGTGGACGGGTCAAAATTAGTAAAATCAGGCACCTGAACGTAACATTGCAGTTCCAGTTCGGACTCCAATATATGATAAAAAGGTCAAATAGTGGACGGGTCAAAATTAGTAAAATCAGGCACCTGAACGTAACATTGCAGTTCCAGTTCGGACTCCAATATATGATAAAAAGGTCAAATAGTGGACGGGTCAAAATTAGTAAAATCAGGCACCTGAACGTAACATTGCAGTTCCAGTTCGGACTCCAATATATGATAAAAAGGTCAAATAGTGGACGGGTCAAAATTAGTAAAATCAGGCACCTGAACGTAACATTGCAGTTCCAGTTCGGACTCCAATATATGATAAAAAGGTCAAATAGTGGACGGGTCAAAATTAGTAAAATCAGGCACCTGAACGTAACATTGCAGTTCCAGTTCGGACTCCAATATATGATAAAAAGGTCAAATAGTGGACGGGTCAAAATTAGTAAAATCAGGCACCTGAACGTAACATTGCAGTTCCAGTTCGGACTCCAATATATGATAAAAAGGTCAAATAGTGGACGGGTCAAAATTAGTAAAATCAGGCACCTGAACGTAACATTGCAGTTCCAGTTCGGACTCCAATATATGATAAAAAGGTCAAATAGTGGACGGGTCAAAATTAGTAAAATCAGGCACCTGAACGTAACATTGCAGTTCCAGTTCGGACTCCAATATATGATAAAAAGGTCAAATAGTGGACGGGTCAAAATTAGTAAAATCAGGCACCTGAACGTAACATTGCAGTTCCAGTTCGGACTCCAATATATGATAAAAAGGTCAAATAGTGGACGGGTCAAAATTAGTAAAATCAGGCACCTGAACGTAACATTGCAGTTCCAGTTCGGACTCCAATATATGATAAAAAGGTCAAATAGTGGACGGGTCAAAATTAGTAAAATCAGGCACCTGAACGTAACATTGCAGTTCCAGTTCGGACTCCAATATATGATAAAAAGGTCAAATAGTGGACGGGTCAAAATTAGTAAAATCAGGCACCTGAACGTAACATTGCAGTTCCAGTTCGGACTCCAATATATGATAAAAAGGTCAAATAGTGGACGGGTCAAAATTAGTAAAATCAGGCACCTGAACGTAACATTGCAGTTCCAGTTCGGACTCCAATATATGATAAAAAGGTCAAATAGTGGACGGGTCAAAATTAGTAAAATCAGGCACCTGAACGTAACATTGCAGTTCCAGTTCGGACTCCAATATATGATAAAAAGGTCAAATAGTGGACGGGTCAAAATTAGTAAAATCAGGCACCTGAACGTAACATTGCAGTTCCAGTTCGGACTCCAATATATGATAAAAAGGTCAAATAGTGGACGGGTCAAAATTAGTAAAATCAGGCACCTGAACGTAACATTGCAGTTCCAGTTCGGACTCCAATATATGATAAAAAGTTCAAATAGTGGACGGGTCAAAATTAGTAAAATCAGGCACCTGAACGTAACATTGCAGTTCCAGTTCGGACTCCAATATATGATAAAAAGGTCAAATAGTGGACGGATCAAAATTAGTAAAATCAGGCACCTGAACGTAACATTGCAGTTCCAGTTCGGACTCCAATATATGATAAAAAGGTCAAATAGTGGACGGGTCAAAATTAGTAAAATCAGGCACCTGAACGTAACATTGCAGTTCCAGTTCGGACTCCAATATATGATAAAAAGGTCAAATAGTGGACGGGTCAAAATTAGTAAAATCAGGCACCTGAACGTAACATTGCAGTTCCAGTTCGGACTCCAATATATGATAAAAAGGTCAAATAGTGGACGGGTCAAAATTAGTAAAATCAGGCACCTGAACGTAACATTGCAGTTCCAGTTCGGACTCCAATATATGATAAAAAGGTCAAATAGTGGACGGGTCAAAATTAGTAAAATCAGGCACCTGAACGTAACATTGCAGTTCCAGTTCGGACTCCAATATATGATAAAAAGGTCAAATAGTGGACGGGTCAAAATTAGTAAAATCAGGCACCTGAACGTAACATTGCAGTTCCAGTTCGGACTCCAATATATGATAAAAAGGTCAAATAGTGGACGGGTCAAAATTAGTAAAATCAGGCACCTGAACGTAACATTGCAGTTCCAGTTCGGACTCCAATATATGATAAAAAGGTCAAATAGTGGACGGGTCAAAATTAGTAAAATCAGGCACCTGAACGTAACATTGCAGTTCCAGTTCGGACTCCAATATATGATAAAAAGGTCAAATAGTGGACGGGTCAAAATTAGTAAAATCAGGCACCTGAACGTAACATTGCAGTTCCAGTTCGGACTCCAATATATGATAAAAAGGTCAAATAGTGGACGGGTCAAAATTAGTAAAATCAGGCACCTGAACGTAACATTGCAGTTCCAGTTCGGACTCCAATATATGATAAAAAGGTCAAATAGTGGACGGGTCAAAATTAGTAAAATCAGGCACCTGAACGTAACATTGCAGTTCCAGTTCGGACTCCAATATATGATAAAAAGGTCAAATAGTGGACGGGTCAAAATTAGTAAAATCAGGCACCTGAACGTAACATTGCAGTTCCAGTTCGGACTCCAATATATGATAAAAAGGTCAAATAGTGGACGGGTCAAAATTAGTAAAATCAGGCACCTGAACGTAACATTGCAGTTCCAGTTCGGACTCCAATATATGATAAAAAAGGTCAAATAGTGGACGGGTCAAAATTAGTAAAATCAGGCACCTGAACGTAACATTGCAGTTCCAGTTCGGACTCCAATATATGATAAAAAGGTCAAATAGTGGACGGGTCAAAATTAGTAAAATCAGGCACCTGAACGTAACATTGCAGTTCCAGTTCGGACTCCAATATATGATAAAAAGGTCAAATAGTGGACGGGTCAAAATTAGTAAAATCAGGCACCTGAACGTAACATTGCAGTTCCAGTTCGGACTCCAATATATGATAAAAAAGGTCAAATAGTGGACGGGTCAAAATTAGTAAAATCAGGCACCTGAACGTAACATTGCAGTTCCAGTTCGGACTCCAATATATGATAAAAAGGTCAAATAGTGGACGGGTCAAAATTAGTAAAATCAGGCACCTGAACGTAACATTGCAGTTCCAGTTCGGACTCCAATATATGATAAAAAGGTCAAATAGTGGACGGGTCAAAATTAGTAAAATCAGGCACCTGAACGTAACATTGCAGTTCCAGTTCGGACTCCAATATATGATAAAAAGTTTCAAATAGTGGATGGGTCAAAATTAGTAAAATCAGGCACCTGAACGTAACATTGCAGTTCCAGTTCGGACTCCAATATATGATAAAAAGGTCAAATAGTGGACGGGTCAAAATTAGTAAAATCAGGCACCTGAACGTAACATCGCAGTTCCAGTTCGGACTCCAAAATTTGATCAAAAGGTCAAATAGCGGACGGGTCAAAATTAGTAAAATCAGGCACCTAACGTAGCATTGCAGTTCCAGTTCGGACTCCAATATATGATAAAACGGTCAAAGAGTGGACGAGTCAAAATTAGTAAAATCAGGCACCTGAACGAAACATTGCAGTTCCAGTTTGGACTCCAATATATGATAAAAAGTTCAAATAGTGGACGGGTCAAAATTAGTAATATCAGGCACCTGAACGTAACATTGCAGTTCCAGTTCGGACTCCAATATATGATAAAAAGGTCTAATAGTGGACGGATCAAAATTAGTAAAATCAGGCACCTGAACGTAACATTGCAGTTCCAGTTTGGACTCCAATATATGATAAAAAGGTCAAATAGTGGACGGGTCAAAATTAGTAAAATCAGGCACCTGAACGTAACATTGCAGTTCCAGTTCGGACTCCAATATATGATAAAAAGGTCAAATAGTGGACGGGTCAAAATTAGTAAAATCAGGCACCTAAACGTAACATTGCAGTTCCAGTTCGGACTCCAATATATGATAAAAAGGTCAAATAGTGGACGGGTCAAAATTAGTAAAATCAGGCACCTGAACGTAACATTGCAGTTCCAGTTCGGACTCCAAATATATGATTAAAAGGTGAAATAGTGGACGGATCAAAATTAGTAAAATCAGGCACCTGAACGTAACATTGCAGTTCCAGTTCGGACTCCAATATATGATAAAAAGGTCAAATAGTGGACGGGTCAAAATTAGTAAAATCAGGCACCTGAACGTAACATTGCAGTTCCAGTTCGGACTCCAATATATGATAAAAAGGTCAAATAGTGGACGGGTCAAAATTAGTAAAATCAGGCACCTGAACGTAACATTGCAGTTCCAGTTCGGACTCCAATATATGATAAAAAGGTCAAATAGTGGACGGGTCAAAATTAGTAAAATCAGGCACCTGAACGTAACATTGCAGTTCCAGTTCGGACTCCAATATATGATAAAAAGGTCAAATAGTGGACGGGTCAAAATTAGTAAAATCAGGCACCTGAACGTAACATTGCAGTTCCAGTTCGGACTCCAAATATATGATTAAAAAGGTCAAATAGTGGACGGGTCAAAATTAGTAAAATCAGGCACCTGAACGTAACATTGCAGTTCCAGTTCGGACTCCAATATATGATAAAAAGGTCAAATAGTGGACGGGTCAAAATTAGTAAAATCAGGCACCTGAACGTAACATTGCAGTTCCAGTTCGGACTCCAATATATGATAAAAAGGTCAAATAGTGGACGGGTCAAAATTAGTAAAATCAGGCACCTGAACGTAACATTGCAGTTCCAGTTCGGACTCCAATATATGATAAAAAGGTCAAATAGTGGACGGGTCAAAATTAGTAAAATCAGGCACCTGAACGTAACATTGCAGTTCCAGTTCGGACTCCAATATATGATAAAAAGGTCAAATAGTGGACGGGTCAAAATTAGTAAAATCAGGCACCTGAACGTAACATTGCAGTTCCAGTTCGGACTCCAATATATGATAAAAAGGTCAAATAGTGGACGGGTCAAAATTAGTAAAATCAGGCACCTGAACGTAACATTGCAGTTCCAGTTCGGACTCCAATATATGATAAAAAGGTCAAATAGTGGACGGGTCAAAATTAGTAAAATCAGGCACCTGAACGTAACATTGCAGTTCCAGTTCGGACTCCAATATATGATAAAAAGGTCAAATAGTGGACGGGTCAAAATTAGTAAAATCAGGCACCTGAACGTAACATTGCAGTTCCAGTTCGGACTCCAATATATGATAAAAAGGTCAAATAGTGGACGGGTCAAAATTAGTAAAATCAGGCACCTGAACGTAACATTGCAGTTCCAGTTCGGACTCCAATATATGATAAAAAGGTCAAATAGTGGACGGGTCAAAATTAGTAAAATCAGGCACCTGAACGTAACATTGCAGTTCCAGTTCGGACTCCAATATATGATAAAAAGGTCAAATAGTGGACGGGTCAAAATTAGTAATATCAGGCACCTGAACGTAACATTGCAGTTCCAGTTCGGACTCCAATATATGATAAAAAGGTCAAATAGTGGACGGGTCAAAATTAGTAAAATCAGGCACCTGAACGTAACATTGCAGTTCCAGTTCGGACTCCAATATATGATAAAAAGGTCAAATAGTGGACGGGTCAAAATTAGTAAAATCAGGCACCTGAACGTAACATTGCAGTTCCAGTTCGGACTCCAATATATGATAAAAAGGTCAAATAGTGGACGGGTCAAAATTAGTAAAATCAGGCACCTGAACGTAACATTGCAGTTCCAGTTCGGACTCCAATATATGATAAAAAGGTCAAATAGTGGATGGGTCAAAATTAGTAAAATCAGGCACCTGAACGTAACATTGCAGTTCCAGTTCGGACTCCAATATATGATAAAAAGGTCAAATAGTGGACGGGTCAAAATTAGTAAAATCAGGCACCTGAACGTAACATTGCAGTTCCAGTTCGGACTCCAATATATGATAAAAAGGTCAAATAGTGGACGGGTCAAAATTAGTAAAATCAGGCACCTGAACGTAACATTGCAGTTCCAGTTCGGACTCCAATATATGATAAAAAGGTCAAATAGTGGATGGGTCAAAATTAGTAAAATCAGGCACCTGAACGTAACATTGCAGTTCCAGTTCGGACTCCAATATATGATAAAAAGGTCAAATAGTGGATGGGTCAAAATTAGTAAAATCAGGCACCTGAACGTAACATTGCAGTTCCAGTTCGGACTCCAATATATGATAAAAAGGTCAAATAGTGGACGGGTCAAAATTAGTAATATCAGGCACCTGAACGTAACATTGCAGTTCCAGTTCGGACTCCAATATATGATAAAAAGGTCAAATAGTGGACGGGTCAAAATTAGTAAAATCAGGCACCTGAACGTAACATTGCAGTTCCAGTTCGGACTCCAATATATGATAAAAAGGTCAAATAGTGGACGGGTCAAAATTAGTAAAATCAGGCACCTGAACGTAACATTGCAGTTCCAGTTCGGACTCCAATATATGATAAAAAGGTCAAATAGTGGATGGGTCAAAATTAGTAATATCAGGCACCTGAACGTAACATTGCAGTTCCAGTTCGGACTCCAATATATGATAAAAAGTTCAAATAGTGGATGGGTCAAAATTAGTAATATCAGGCACCTGAACGTAACATTGCAGTTCCAGTTCGGACTCCAATATATGATAAAAAGGTCAAATAGTGGACGGGTCAAAATTAGTAATATCAGGCACCTGAACGTAACATTGCAGTTCCAGTTCGGACTCCAATATATGATAAAAAGGTCAAATAGTGGACGGGTCAAAATTAGTAATATCAGGCACCTGAACGTAACATTGCAGTTCCAGTTCGGACTCCAATATATGATAAAAAGGTCAAATAGTGGATGGGTCAAAATTAGTAAAATCAGGCACCTGAACGTAACATTGCAGTTCCAGTTCGGACTCCAATATATGATAAAAAGGTCAAATAGTGGATGGGTCAAAATTAGTAATATCAGGCACCTGAACGTAACATTGCAGTTCCAGTTCGGACTCCAATATATGATAAAAAGGTCAAATAGTGGATGGGTCAAAATTAGTAAAATCAGGCACCTGAACGTAACATTGCAGTTCCAGTTCGGACTCCAATATATGATAAAAAGGTCAAATAGTGGATGGGTCAAAATTAGTAAAATCAGGCACCTGAACGTAACATTGCAGTTCCAGTTCGGACTCCAATATATGATAAAAAGGTCAAATAGTGGACGGGTCAAAATTAGTAATATCAGGCACCTGAACGTAACATTGCAGTTCCAGTTCGGACTCCAATATATGATAAAAAGGTCAAATAGTGGACGGGTCAAAATTAGTAAAATCAGGCACCTGAACGTAACATTGCAGTTCCAGTTCGGACTCCAATATATGATAAAAAGGTCAAATAGTGGACGGGTCAAAATTAGTAATATCAGGCACCTGAACGTAACATTGCAGTTCCAGTTCGGACTCCAATATATGATAAAAAGTTCAAATAGTGGATGGGTCAAAATTAGTAATATCAGGCACCTGAACGTAACATTGCAGTTCCAGTTCGGACTCCAATATATGATAAAAAGGTCAAATAGTGGATGGGTCAAAATTAGTAATATCAGGCACCTGAACGTAACATTGCAGTTCCAGTTCGGACTCCAATATATGATAAAAAGGTCAAATAGTGGACGGGTCAAAATTAGTAAAATCAGGCACCTGAACGTAACATTGCAGTTCCAGTTCGGACTCCAATATATGATAAAAAGGTCAAATAGTGGACGGGTCAAAATTAGTAATATCAGGCACCTGAACGTAACATTGCAGTTCCAGTTCGGACTCCAATATATGATAAAAAGGTCAAATAGTGGATGGGTCAAAATTAGTAATATCAGGCACCTGAACGTAACATTGCAGTTCCAGTTCGGACTCCAATATATGATAAAAAGGTCAAATAGTGGATGGGTCAAAATTAGTAAAATCAGGCACCTGAACGTAACATTGCAGTTCCAGTTCGGACTCCAATATATGATAAAAAGGTCAAATAGTGGATGGGTCAAAATTAGTAATATCAGGCACCTGAACGTAACATTGCAGTTCCAGTTCGGACTCCAATATATGATAAAAAGGTCAAATAGTGGACGGGTCAAAATTAGTAAAATCAGGCACCTGAACGTAACATTGCAGTTCCAGTTCGGACTCCAATATATGATAAAAAGGTCAAATAGTGGATGGGTCAAAATTAGTAATATCAGGCACCTGAACGTAACATTGCAGTTCCAGTTCGGACTCCAATATATGATAAAAAGGTCAAATAGTGGATGGGTCAAAATTAGTAATATCAGGCACCTGAACGTAACATTGCAGTTCCAGTTCGGACTCCAATATATGATAAAAAGGTCAAATAGTGGATGGGTCAAAATTAGTAATATCAGGCACCTGAACGTAACATTGCAGTTCCAGTTCGGACTCCAATATATGATAAAAAGGTCAAATAGTGGATGGGTCAAAATTAGTAATATCAGGCACCTGAACGTAACATTGCAGTTCCAGTTCGGACTCCAATATATGATAAAAAGGTCAAATAGTGGATGGGTCAAAATTAGTAATATCAGGCACCTGAACGTAACATTGCAGTTCCAGTCGGACTCCCATATATGATAAAAAGTTCAAATAGTGGATGGGTCAAAATTAGCAATATCAGGCACCTGAACGTAACATTGCAGTTCCAGTCGGACTCCCATATATGATAAAAAGGTCAAATAGTGGATGGGTCAAAATTAGCAATATCAGGCACCTGAACGTAACATTGCAGTTCCAGTCGGACTCCCATATATGATAAAAAGGTCAAATAGTGGATGGGTCAAAATTAGCAATATCAGGCACCTGAACGTAACATTGCAGTTCCAGTCGGACTCCCATATATGATAAAAAGGTCAAATAGTGGATGGGTCAAAATTAGCAATATCAGGCACCTGAACGTAACATTGCAGTTCCAGTCGGACTCCCATATATGATAAAAAGTTCAAATAGTGGATGGGTCAAAATTAGCAATATCAGGCACCTGAACGTAACATTGCAGTTCCAGTCGGACTCCCATATATGATAAAAAGGTCAAATAGTGGATGGGTCAAAATTAGCAATATCAGGCACCTGAACGTAACATTGCAGTTCCAGTCGGACTCCCATATATGATAAAAAGTTCAAATAGTGGATGGGTCAAAATTAGCAATATCAGGCACCTGAACGTAACATTGCAGTTCCAGTCGGACTCCCATATATGATAAAAAGGTCAAATAGTGGATGGGTCAAAATTAGCAATATCAGGCACCTGAACGTAACATTGCAGTTCCAGTCGGACTCCCATATATGATAAAAAGTTCAAATAGTGGATGGGTCAAAATTAGCAATATCAGGCACCTGAACGTAACATTGCAGTTCCAGTCGGACTCCCATATATGATAAAAAGTTCAAATAGTGGATGGGTCAAAATTAGCAATATCAGGCACCTGAACGTAACATTGCAGTTCCAGTCGGACTCCCATATATGATAAAAAGTTCAAATAGTGGATGGGTCAAAATTAGCAATATCAGGCACCTGAACGTAACATTGCAGTTCCAGTCGGACTCCCATATATGATAAAAAGGTCAAATAGTGGATGGGTCAAAATTAGTAATATCAGGCACCTGAACGTAACATTGCAGTTCCAGTCGGACTCCCATATATGATAAAAAGGTCAAATAGTGGATGGGTCAAAATTAGCAATATCAGGCACCTGAACGTAACATTGCAGTTCCAGTCGGACTCCCATATATGATAAAAAGGTCAAATAGTGGATGGGTCAAAATTAGCAATATCAGGCACCTGAACGTAACATTGCAGTTCCAGTCGGACTCCCATATATGATAAAAAGTTCAAATAGTGGATGGGTCAAAATTAGCAATATCAGGCACCTGAACGTAACATTGCAGTTCCAGTCGGACTCCCATATATGATAAAAAGTTCAAATAGTGGATGGGTCAAAATTAGCAATATCAGGCACCTGAACGTAACATTGCAGTTCCAGTCGGACTCCCATATATGATAAAAAGTTCAAATAGTGGATGGGTCAAAATTAGCAATATCAGGCACCTGAACGTAACATTGCAGTTCCAGTCGGACTCCCATATATGATAAAAAGGTCAAATAGTGGATGGGTCAAAATTAGCAATATCAGGCACCTGAACGTAACATTGCAGTTCCAGTCGGACTCCCATATATGATAAAAAGTTCAAATAGTGGATGGGTCAAAATTAGCAATATCAGGCACCTGAACGTAACATTGCAGTTCCAGTCGGACTCCCATATATGATAAAAAGGTCAAATAGTGGATGGGTCAAAATTAGCAATATCAGGCACCTGAACGTAACATTGCAGTTCCAGTCGGACTCCCATATATGATAAAAAGGTCAAATAGTGGATGGGTCAAAATTAGCAATATCAGGCACCTGAACGTAACATTGCAGTTCCAGTCGGACTCCCATATATGATAAAAAGTTCAAATAGTGGATGGGTCAAAATTAGTAATATCAGGCACCTGAACGTAACATTGCAGTTCCAGTCGGACTCCCATATATGATAAAAAGTTCAAATAGTGGATGGGTCAAAATTAGCAATATCAGGCACCTGAACGTAACATTGCAGTTCCAGTCGGACTCCCATATATGATAAAAAGTTCAAATAGTGGATGGGTCAAAATTAGCAATATCAGGCACCTGAACGTAACATTGCAGTTCCAGTCGGACTCCCATATATGATAAAAAGTTCAAATAGTGGATGGGTCAAAATTAGCAATATCAGGCACCTGAACGTAACATTGCAGTTCCAGTCGGACTCCCATATATGATAAAAAGGTCAAATAGTGGATGGGTCAAAATTAGCAATATCAGGCACCTGAACGTAACATTGCAGTTCCAGTCGGACTCCCATATATGATAAAAAGGTCAAATAGTGGATGGGTCAAAATTAGTAATATCAGGCACCTGAACGTAACATTGCAGTTCCAGTCGGACTCCCATATATGATAAAAAGTTCAAATAGTGGATGGGTCAAAATTAGCAATATCAGGCACCTGAACGTAACATTGCAGTTCCAGTCGGACTCCCATATATGATAAAAAGTTCAAATAGTGGATGGGTCAAAATTAGTAATATCAGGCACCTGAACGTAACATTGCAGTTCCAGTCGGACTCCCATATATGATAAAAAGTTCAAATAGTGGATGGGTCAAAATTAGCAATATCAGGCACCTGAACGTAACATTGCAGTTCCAGTCGGACTCCCATATATGATAAAAAGGTCAAATAGTGGATGGGTCAAAATTAGCAATATCAGGCACCTGAACGTAACATTGCAGTTCCAGTCGGACTCCCATATATGATAAAAAGTTCAAATAGTGGATGGGTCAAAATTAGCAATATCAGGCACCTGAACGTAACATTGCAGTTCCAGTCGGACTCCCATATATGATAAAAAGGTCAAATAGTGGATGGGTCAAAATTAGCAATATCAGGCACCTGAACGTAACATTGCAGTTCCAGTCGGACTCCCATATATGATAAAAAGGTCAAATAGTGGATGGGTCAAAATTAGCAATATCAGGCACCTGAACGTAACATTGCAGTTCCAGTCGGACTCCCATATATGATAAAAAGTTCAAATAGTGGATGGGTCAAAATTAGCAATATCAGGCACCTGAACGTAACATTGCAGTTCCAGTCGGACTCCCATATATGATAAAAAGTTCAAATAGTGGATGGGTCAAAATTAGCAATATCAGGCACCTGAACGTAACATTGCAGTTCCAGTCGGACTCCCATATATGATAAAAAGGTCAAATAGTGGATGGGTCAAAATTAGCAATATCAGGCACCTGAACGTAACATTGCAGTTCCAGTCGGACTCCCATATATGATAAAAAGTTCAAATAGTGGATGGGTCAAAATTAGCAATATCAGGCACCTGAACGTAACATTGCAGTTCCAGTCGGACTCCCATATATGATAAAAAGGTCAAATAGTGGATGGGTCAAAATTAGCAATATCAGGCACCTGAACGTAACATTGCAGTTCCAGTCGGACTCCCATATATGATAAAAAGTTCAAATAGTGGATGGGTCAAAATTAGCAATATCAGGCACCTGAACGTAACATTGCAGTTCCAGTCGGACTCCCATATATGATAAAAAGGTCAAATAGTGGATGGGTCAAAATTAGCAATATCAGGCACCTGAACGTAACATTGCAGTTCCAGTCGGACTCCCATATATGATAAAAAGGTCAAATAGTGGATGGGTCAAAATTAGCAATATCAGGCACCTGAACGTAACATTGCAGTTCCAGTCGGACTCCCATATATGATAAAAAGGTCAAATAGTGGATGGGTCAAAATTAGCAATATCAGGCACCTGAACGTAACATTGCAGTTCCAGTCGGACTCCCATATATGATAAAAAGGTCAAATAGTGGATGGGTCAAAATTAGCAATATCAGGCACCTGAACGTAACATTGCAGTTCCAGTCGGACTCCCATATATGATAAAAAGTTCAAATAGTGGATGGGTCAAAATTAGCAATATCAGGCACCTGAACGTAACATTGCAGTTCCAGTCGGACTCCCATATATGATAAAAAGGTCAAATAGTGGATGGGTCAAAATTAGCAATATCAGGCACCTGAACGTAACATTGCAGTTCCAGTCGGACTCCCATATATGATAAAAAGTTCAAATAGTGGATGGGTCAAAATTAGCAATATCAGGCACCTGAACGTAACATTGCAGTTCCAGTCGGACTCCCATATATGATAAAAAGTTCAAATAGTGGATGGGTCAAAATTAGTAATATCAGGCACCTGAACGTAACATTGCAGTTCCAGTCGGACTCCCATATATGATAAAAAGTTCAAATAGTGGATGGGTCAAAATTAGCAATATCAGGCACCTGAACGTAACATTGCAGTTCCAGTCGGACTCCCATATATGATAAAAAGGTCAAATAGTGGATGGGTCAAAATTAGCAATATCAGGCACCTGAACGTAACATTGCAGTTCCAGTCGGACTCCCATATATGATAAAAAGTTCAAATAGTGGATGGGTCAAAATTAGCAATATCAGGCACCTGAACGTAACATTGCAGTTCCAGTCGGACTCCCATATATGATAAAAAGGTCAAATAGTGGATGGGTCAAAATTAGCAATATCAGGCACCTGAACGTAACATTGCAGTTCCAGTCGGACTCCCATATATGATAAAAAGTTCAAATAGTGGATGGGTCAAAATTAGCAATATCAGGCACCTGAACGTAACATTGCAGTTCCAGTCGGACTCCCATATATGATAAAAAGTTCAAATAGTGGATGGGTCAAAATTAGCAATATCAGGCACCTGAACGTAACATTGCAGTTCCAGTCGGACTCCCATATATGATAAAAAGTTCAAATAGTGGATGGGTCAAAATTAGCAATATCAGGCACCTGAACGTAACATTGCAGTTCCAGTCGGACTCCCATATATGATAAAAAGGTCAAATAGTGGATGGGTCAAAATTAGCAATATCAGGCACCTGAACGTAACATTGCAGTTCCAGTCGGACTCCCATATATGATAAAAAGGTCAAATAGTGGATGGGTCAAAATTAGCAATATCAGGCACCTGAACGTAACATTGCAGTTCCAGTCGGACTCCCATATATGATAAAAAGTTCAAATAGTGGATGGGTCAAAATTAGCAATATCAGGCACCTGAACGTAACATTGCAGTTCCAGTCGGACTCCCATATATGATAAAAAGTTCAAATAGTGGATGGGTCAAAATTAGTAATATCAGGCACCTGAACGTAACATTGCAGTTCCAGTCGGACTCCCATATATGATAAAAAGTTCAAATAGTGGATGGGTCAAAATTAGCAATATCAGGCACCTGAACGTAACATTGCAGTTCCAGTCGGACTCCCATATATGATAAAAAGTTCAAATAGTGGATGGGTCAAAATTAGCAATATCAGGCACCTGAACGTAACATTGCAGTTCCAGTCGGACTCCCATATATGATAAAAAGGTCAAATAGTGGATGGGTCAAAATTAGCAATATCAGGCACCTGAACGTAACATTGCAGTTCCAGTCGGACTCCCATATATGATAAAAAGTTCAAATAGTGGATGGGTCAAAATTAGCAATATCAGGCACCTGAACGTAACATTGCAGTTCCAGTCGGACTCCCATATATGATAAAAAGGTCAAATAGTGGATGGGTCAAAATTAGCAATATCAGGCACCTGAACGTAACATTGCAGTTCCAGTCGGACTCCCATATATGATAAAAAGTTCAAATAGTGGATGGGTCAAAATTAGCAATATCAGGCACCTGAACGTAACATTGCAGTTCCAGTCGGACTCCCATATATGATAAAAAGGTCAAATAGTGGATGGGTCAAAATTAGCAATATCAGGCACCTGAACGTAACATTGCAGTTCCAGTCGGACTCCCATATATGATAAAAAGTTCAAATAGTGGATGGGTCAAAATTAGCAATATCAGGCACCTGAACGTAACATTGCAGTTCCAGTCGGACTCCCATATATGATAAAAAGTTCAAATAGTGGATGGGTCAAAATTAGCAATATCAGGCACCTGAACGTAACATTGCAGTTCCAGTCGGACTCCCATATATGATAAAAAGGTCAAATAGTGGATGGGTCAAAATTAGCAATATCAGGCACCTGAACGTAACATTGCAGTTCCAGTCGGACTCCCATATATGATAAAAAGTTCAAATAGTGGATGGGTCAAAATTAGCAATATCAGGCACCTGAACGTAACATTGCAGTTCCAGTCGGACTCCCATATATGATAAAAAGTTCAAATAGTGGATGGGTCAAAATTAGCAATATCAGGCACCTGAACGTAACATTGCAGTTCCAGTCGGACTCCCATATATGATAAAAAGTTCAAATAGTGGATGGGTCAAAATTAGCAATATCAGGCACCTGAACGTAACATTGCAGTTCCAGTCGGACTCCCATATATGATAAAAAGGTCAAATAGTGGATGGGTCAAAATTAGCAATATCAGGCACCTGAACGTAACATTGCAGTTCCAGTCGGACTCCCATATATGATAAAAAGTTCAAATAGTGGATGGGTCAAAATTAGCAATATCAGGCACCTGAACGTAACATTGCAGTTCCAGTCGGACTCCCATATATGATAAAAAGGTCAAATAGTGGATGGGTCAAAATTAGCAATATCAGGCACCTGAACGTAACATTGCAGTTCCAGTCGGACTCCCATATATGATAAAAAGGTCAAATAGTGGATGGGTCAAAATTAGCAATATCAGGCACCTGAACGTAACATTGCAGTTCCAGTCGGACTCCCATATATGATAAAAAGGTCAAATAGTGGATGGGTCAAAATTAGCAATATCAGGCACCTGAACGTAACATTGCAGTTCCAGTCGGACTCCCATATATGATAAAAAGTTCAAATAGTGGATGGGTCAAAATTAGCAATATCAGGCACCTGAACGTAACATTGCAGTTCCAGTCGGACTCCCATATATGATAAAAAGTTCAAATAGTGGATGGGTCAAAATTAGCAATATCAGGCACCTGAACGTAACATTGCAGTTCCAGTCGGACTCCCATATATGATAAAAAGTTCAAATAGTGGATGGGTCAAAATTAGCAATATCAGGCACCTGAACGTAACATTGCAGTTCCAGTCGGACTCCCATATATGATAAAAAGGTCAAATAGTGGATGGGTCAAAATTAGCAATATCAGGCACCTGAACGTAACATTGCAGTTCCAGTCGGACTCCCATATATGATAAAAAGGTCAAATAGTGGATGGGTCAAAATTAGCAATATCAGGCACCTGAACGTAACATTGCAGTTCCAGTCGGACTCCCATATATGATAAAAAGGTCAAATAGTGGATGGGTCAAAATTAGTAATATCAGGCACCTGAACGTAACATTGCAGTTCCAGTCGGACTCCCATATATGATAAAAAGGTCAAATAGTGGATGGGTCAAAATTAGCAATATCAGGCACCTGAACGTAACATTGCAGTTCCAGTCGGACTCCCATATATGATAAAAAGTTCAAATAGTGGATGGGTCAAAATTAGCAATATCAGGCACCTGAACGTAACATTGCAGTTCCAGTCGGACTCCCATATATGATAAAAAGGTCAAATAGTGGATGGGTCAAAATTAGCAATATCAGGCACCTGAACGTAACATTGCAGTTCCAGTCGGACTCCCATATATGATAAAAAGGTCAAATAGTGGATGGGTCAAAATTAGCAATATCAGGCACCTGAACGTAACATTGCAGTTCCAGTCGGACTCCCATATATGATAAAAAGTTCAAATAGTGGATGGGTCAAAATTAGCAATATCAGGCACCTGAACGTAACATTGCAGTTCCAGTCGGACTCCCATATATGATAAAAAGTTCAAATAGTGGATGGGTCAAAATTAGCAATATCAGGCACCTGAACGTAACATTGCAGTTCCAGTCGGACTCCCATATATGATAAAAAGTTCAAATAGTGGATGGGTCAAAATTAGCAATATCAGGCACCTGAACGTAACATTGCAGTTCCAGTCGGACTCCCATATATGATAAAAAGGTCAAATAGTGGATGGGTCAAAATTAGCAATATCAGGCACCTGAACGTAACATTGCAGTTCCAGTCGGACTCCCATATATGATAAAAAGGTCAAATAGTGGATGGGTCAAAATTAGCAATATCAGGCACCTGAACGTAACATTGCAGTTCCAGTCGGACTCCCATATATGATAAAAAGTTCAAATAGTGGATGGGTCAAAATTAGCAATATCAGGCACCTGAACGTAACATTGCAGTTCCAGTCGGACTCCCATATATGATAAAAAGGTCAAATAGTGGATGGGTCAAAATTAGCAATATCAGGCACCTGAACGTAACATTGCAGTTCCAGTCGGACTCCCATATATGATAAAAAGTTCAAATAGTGGATGGGTCAAAATTAGTAATATCAGGCACCTGAACGTAACATTGCAGTTCCAGTCGGACTCCCATATATGATAAAAAGGTCAAATAGTGGATGGGTCAAAATTAGCAATATCAGGCACCTGAACGTAACATTGCAGTTCCAGTCGGACTCCCATATATGATAAAAAGGTCAAATAGTGGATGGGTCAAAATTAGTAATATCAGGCACCTGAACGTAACATTGCAGTTCCAGTCGGACTCCCATATATGATAAAAAGGTCAAATAGTGGATGGGTCAAAATTAGTAATATCAGGCACCTGAACGTAACATTGCAGTTCCAGTCGGACTCCCATATATGATAAAAAGGTCAAATAGTGGATGGGTCAAAATTAGCAATATCAGGCACCTGAACGTAACATTGCAGTTCCAGTCGGACTCCCATATATGATAAAAAGGTCAAATAGTGGATGGGTCAAAATTAGCAATATCAGGCACCTGAACGTAACATTGCAGTTCCAGTCGGACTCCCATATATGATAAAAAGTTCAAATAGTGGATGGGTCAAAATTAGCAATATCAGGCACCTGAACGTAACATTGCAGTTCCAGTCGGACTCCCATATATGATAAAAAGGTCAAATAGTGGATGGGTCAAAATTAGCAATATCAGGCACCTGAACGTAACATTGCAGTTCCAGTCGGACTCCCATATATGATAAAAAGGTCAAATAGTGGATGGGTCAAAATTAGCAATATCAGGCACCTGAACGTAACATTGCAGTTCCAGTCGGACTCCCATATATGATAAAAAAGTTCAAATAGTGGATGGGTCAAAATTAGCAATATCAGGCACCTGAACGTAACATTGCAGTTCCAGTCGGACTCCCATATATGATAAAAAGTTCAAATAGTGGATGGGTCAAAATTAGTAATATCAGGCACCTGAACGTAACATTGCAGTTCCAGTCGGACTCCCATATATGATAAAAAGTTCAAATAGTGGATGGGTCAAAATTAGCAATATCAGGCACCTGAACGTAACATTGCAGTTCCAGTCGGACTCCCATATATGATAAAAAGTTCAAATAGTGGATGGGTCAAAATTAGCAATATCAGGCACCTGAACGTAACATTGCAGTTCCAGTCGGACTCCCATATATGATAAAAAGGTCAAATAGTGGATGGGTCAAAATTAGCAATATCAGGCACCTGAACGTAACATTGCAGTTCCAGTCGGACTCCCATATATGATAAAAAGTTCAAATAGTGGATGGGTCAAAATTAGCAATATCAGGCACCTGAACGTAACATTGCAGTTCCAGTCGGACTCCCATATATGATAAAAAGTTCAAATAGTGGATGGGTCAAAATTAGCAATATCAGGCACCTGAACGTAACATTGCAGTTCCAGTCGGACTCCCATATATGATAAAAAGGTCAAATAGTGGATGGGTCAAAATTAGCAATATCAGGCACCTGAACGTAACATTGCAGTTCCAGTCGGACTCCCATATATGATAAAAAGGTCAAATAGTGGATGGGTCAAAATTAGCAATATCAGGCACCTGAACGTAACATTGCAGTTCCAGTCGGACTCCCATATATGATAAAAAGTTCAAATAGTGGATGGGTCAAAATTAGCAATATCAGGCACCTGAACGTAACATTGCAGTTCCAGTCGGACTCCCATATATGATAAAAAGTTCAAATAGTGGATGGGTCAAAATTAGCAATATCAGGCACCTGAACGTAACATTGCAGTTCCAGTCGGACTCCCATATATGATAAAAAGGTCAAATAGTGGATGGGTCAAAATTAGCAATATCAGGCACCTGAACGTAACATTGCAGTTCCAGTCGGACTCCCATATATGATAAAAAGTTCAAATAGTGGATGGGTCAAAATTAGCAATATCAGGCACCTGAACGTAACATTGCAGTTCCAGTCGGACTCCCATATATGATAAAAAGTTCAAATAGTGGATGGGTCAAAATTAGCAATATCAGGCACCTGAACGTAACATTGCAGTTCCAGTCGGACTCCCATATATGATAAAAAGTTCAAATAGTGGATGGGTCAAAATTAGCAATATCAGGCACCTGAACGTAACATTGCAGTTCCAGTCGGACTCCCATATATGATAAAAAGTTCAAATAGTGGATGGGTCAAAATTAGCAATATCAGGCACCTGAACGTAACATTGCAGTTCCAGTCGGACTCCCATATATGATAAAAAGTTCAAATAGTGGATGGGTCAAAATTAGCAATATCAGGCACCTGAACGTAACATTGCAGTTCCAGTCGGACTCCCATATATGATAAAAAGGTCAAATAGTGGATGGGTCAAAATTAGCAATATCAGGCACCTGAACGTAACATTGCAGTTCCAGTCGGACTCCCATATATGATAAAAAGGTCAAATAGTGGATGGGTCAAAATTAGTAATATCAGGCACCTGAACGTAACATTGCAGTTCCAGTCGGACTCCCATATATGATAAAAAGGTCAAATAGTGGATGGGTCAAAATTAGCAATATCAGGCACCTGAACGTAACATTGCAGTTCCAGTCGGACTCCCATATATGATAAAAAGTTCAAATAGTGGATGGGTCAAAATTAGCAATATCAGGCACCTGAACGTAACATTGCAGTTCCAGTCGGACTCCCATATATGATAAAAAGTTCAAATAGTGGATGGGTCAAAATTAGCAATATCAGGCACCTGAACGTAACATTGCAGTTCCAGTCGGACTCCCATATATGATAAAAAGTTCAAATAGTGGATGGGTCAAAATTAGCAATATCAGGCACCTGAACGTAACATTGCAGTTCCAGTCGGACTCCCATATATGATAAAAAGTTCAAATAGTGGATGGGTCAAAATTAGCAATATCAGGCACCTGAACGTAACATTGCAGTTCCAGTCGGACTCCCATATATGATAAAAAGTTCAAATAGTGGATGGGTCAAAATTAGCAATATCAGGCACCTGAACGTAACATTGCAGTTCCAGTCGGACTCCCATATATGATAAAAAGGTCAAATAGTGGATGGGTCAAAATTAGCAATATCAGGCACCTGAACGTAACATTGCAGTTCCAGTCGGACTCCCATATATGATAAAAAGTTCAAATAGTGGATGGGTCAAAATTAGCAATATCAGGCACCTGAACGTAACATTGCAGTTCCAGTCGGACTCCCATATATGATAAAAAGGTCAAATAGTGGATGGGTCAAAATTAGCAATATCAGGCACCTGAACGTAACATTGCAGTTCCAGTCGGACTCCCATATATGATAAAAAGTTCAAATAGTGGATGGGTCAAAATTAGCAATATCAGGCACCTGAACGTAACATTGCAGTTCCAGTCGGACTCCCATATATGATAAAAAGGTCAAATAGTGGATGGGTCAAAATTAGCAATATCAGGCACCTGAACGTAACATTGCAGTTCCAGTCGGACTCCCATATATGATAAAAAGTTCAAATAGTGGATGGGTCAAAATTAGCAATATCAGGCACCTGAACGTAACATTGCAGTTCCAGTCGGACTCCCATATATGATAAAAAGTTCAAATAGTGGATGGGTCAAAATTAGCAATATCAGGCACCTGAACGTAACATTGCAGTTCCAGTCGGACTCCCATATATGATAAAAAGGTCAAATAGTGGATGGGTCAAAATTAGCAATATCAGGCACCTGAACGTAACATTGCAGTTCCAGTCGGACTCCCATATATGATAAAAAGTTCAAATAGTGGATGGGTCAAAATTAGCAATATCAGGCACCTGAACGTAACATTGCAGTTCCAGTCGGACTCCCATATATGATAAAAAGTTCAAATAGTGGATGGGTCAAAATTAGTAATATCAGGCACCTGAACGTAACATTGCAGTTCCAGTCGGACTCCCATATATGATAAAAAGGTCAAATAGTGGATGGGTCAAAATTAGCAATATCAGGCACCTGAACGTAACATTGCAGTTCCAGTCGGACTCCCATATATGATAAAAAGGTCAAATAGTGGATGGGTCAAAATTAGCAATATCAGGCACCTGAACGTAACATTGCAGTTCCAGTCGGACTCCCATATATGATAAAAAGTTCAAATAGTGGATGGGTCAAAATTAGCAATATCAGGCACCTGAACGTAACATTGCAGTTCCAGTCGGACTCCCATATATGATAAAAAGTTCAAATAGTGGATGGGTCAAAATTAGCAATATCAGGCACCTGAACGTAACATTGCAGTTCCAGTCGGACTCCCATATATGATAAAAAGTTCAAATAGTGGATGGGTCAAAATTAGCAATATCAGGCACCTGAACGTAACATTGCAGTTCCAGTCGGACTCCCATATATGATAAAAAGGTCAAATAGTGGATGGGTCAAAATTAGCAATATCAGGCACCTGAACGTAACATTGCAGTTCCAGTCGGACTCCCATATATGATAAAAAGTTCAAATAGTGGATGGGTCAAAATTAGCAATATCAGGCACCTGAACGTAACATTGCAGTTCCAGTCGGACTCCCATATATGATAAAAAGTTCAAATAGTGGATGGGTCAAAATTAGCAATATCAGGCACCTGAACGTAACATTGCAGTTCCAGTCGGACTCCCATATATGATAAAAAGGTCAAATAGTGGATGGGTCAAAATTAGCAATATCAGGCACCTGAACGTAACATTGCAGTTCCAGTCGGACTCCCATATATGATAAAAAGTTCAAATAGTGGATGGGTCAAAATTAGCAATATCAGGCACCTGAACGTAACATTGCAGTTCCAGTCGGACTCCCATATATGATAAAAAGGTCAAATAGTGGATGGGTCAAAATTAGCAATATCAGGCACCTGAACGTAACATTGCAGTTCCAGTCGGACTCCCATATATGATAAAAAGTTCAAATAGTGGATGGGTCAAAATTAGCAATATCAGGCACCTGAACGTAACATTGCAGTTCCAGTCGGACTCCCATATATGATAAAAAGGTCAAATAGTGGATGGGTCAAAATTAGCAATATCAGGCACCTGAACGTAACATTGCAGTTCCAGTCGGACTCCCATATATGATAAAAAGGTCAAATAGTGGATGGGTCAAAATTAGCAATATCAGGCACCTGAACGTAACATTGCAGTTCCAGTCGGACTCCCATATATGATAAAAAGGTCAAATAGTGGATGGGTCAAAATTAGTAATATCAGGCACCTGAACGTAACATTGCAGTTCCAGTCGGACTCCCATATATGATAAAAAGTTCAAATAGTGGATGGGTCAAAATTAGCAATATCAGGCACCTGAACGTAACATTGCAGTTCCAGTCGGACTCCCATATATGATAAAAAGTTCAAATAGTGGATGGGTCAAAATTAGCAATATCAGGCACCTGAACGTAACATTGCAGTTCCAGTCGGACTCCCATATATGATAAAAAGGTCAAATAGTGGATGGGTCAAAATTAGCAATATCAGGCACCTGAACGTAACATTGCAGTTCCAGTCGGACTCCCATATATGATAAAAAGGTCAAATAGTGGATGGGTCAAAATTAGCAATATCAGGCACCTGAACGTAACATTGCAGTTCCAGTCGGACTCCCATATATGATAAAAAGTTCAAATAGTGGATGGGTCAAAATTAGCAATATCAGGCACCTGAACGTAACATTGCAGTTCCAGTCGGACTCCCATATATGATAAAAAGGTCAAATAGTGGATGGGTCAAAATTAGCAATATCAGGCACCTGAACGTAACATTGCAGTTCCAGTCGGACTCCCATATATGATAAAAAGTTCAAATAGTGGATGGGTCAAAATTAGCAATATCAGGCACCTGAACGTAACATTGCAGTTCCAGTCGGACTCCCATATATGATAAAAAGGTCAAATAGTGGATGGGTCAAAATTAGCAATATCAGGCACCTGAACGTAACATTGCAGTTCCAGTCGGACTCCCATATATGATAAAAAGGTCAAATAGTGGATGGGTCAAAATTAGCAATATCAGGCACCTGAACGTAACATTGCAGTTCCAGTCGGACTCCCATATATGATAAAAAGGTCAAATAGTGGATGGGTCAAAATTAGCAATATCAGGCACCTGAACGTAACATTGCAGTTCCAGTCGGACTCCCATATATGATAAAAAGGTCAAATAGTGGATGGGTCAAAATTAGCAATATCAGGCACCTGAACGTAACATTGCAGTTCCAGTCGGACTCCCATATATGATAAAAAGGTCAAATAGTGGATGGGTCAAAATTAGCAATATCAGGCACCTGAACGTAACATTGCAGTTCCAGTCGGACTCCCATATATGATAAAAAGTTCAAATAGTGGATGGGTCAAAATTAGCAATATCAGGCACCTGAACGTAACATTGCAGTTCCAGTCGGACTCCCATATATGATAAAAAGTTCAAATAGTGGATGGGTCAAAATTAGCAATATCAGGCACCTGAACGTAACATTGCAGTTCCAGTCGGACTCCCATATATGATAAAAAGTTCAAATAGTGGATGGGTCAAAATTAGCAATATCAGGCACCTGAACGTAACATTGCAGTTCCAGTCGGACTCCCATATATGATAAAAAGGTCAAATAGTGGATGGGTCAAAATTAGCAATATCAGGCACCTGAACGTAACATTGCAGTTCCAGTCGGACTCCCATATATGATAAAAAGGTCAAATAGTGGATGGGTCAAAATTAGTAATATCAGGCACCTGAACGTAACATTGCAGTTCCAGTCGGACTCCCATATATGATAAAAAGGTCAAATAGTGGATGGGTCAAAATTAGCAATATCAGGCACCTGAACGTAACATTGCAGTTCCAGTCGGACTCCCATATATGATAAAAAGTTCAAATAGTGGATGGGTCAAAATTAGCAATATCAGGCACCTGAACGTAACATTGCAGTTCCAGTCGGACTCCCATATATGATAAAAAGGTCAAATAGTGGATGGGTCAAAATTAGTAATATCAGGCACCTGAACGTAACATTGCAGTTCCAGTCGGACTCCCATATATGATAAAAAGTTCAAATAGTGGATGGGTCAAAATTAGCAATATCAGGCACCTGAACGTAACATTGCAGTTCCAGTCGGACTCCCATATATGATAAAAAGGTCAAATAGTGGATGGGTCAAAATTAGCAATATCAGGCACCTGAACGTAACATTGCAGTTCCAGTCGGACTCCCATATATGATAAAAAGGTCAAATAGTGGATGGGTCAAAATTAGCAATATCAGGCACCTGAACGTAACATTGCAGTTCCAGTCGGACTCCCATATATGATAAAAAGTTCAAATAGTGGATGGGTCAAAATTAGCAATATCAGGCACCTGAACGTAACATTGCAGTTCCAGTCGGACTCCCATATATGATAAAAAGTTCAAATAGTGGATGGGTCAAAATTAGCAATATCAGGCACCTGAACGTAACATTGCAGTTCCAGTCGGACTCCCATATATGATAAAAAGGTCAAATAGTGGATGGGTCAAAATTAGCAATATCAGGCACCTGAACGTAACATTGCAGTTCCAGTCGGACTCCCATATATGATAAAAAGTTCAAATAGTGGATGGGTCAAAATTAGCAATATCAGGCACCTGAACGTAACATTGCAGTTCCAGTCGGACTCCCATATATGATAAAAAGTTCAAATAGTGGATGGGTCAAAATTAGCAATATCAGGCACCTGAACGTAACATTGCAGTTCCAGTCGGACTCCCATATATGATAAAAAGGTCAAATAGTGGATGGGTCAAAATTAGCAATATCAGGCACCTGAACGTAACATTGCAGTTCCAGTCGGACTCCCATATATGATAAAAAGTTCAAATAGTGGATGGGTCAAAATTAGTAATATCAGGCACCTGAACGTAACATTGCAGTTCCAGTCGGACTCCCATATATGATAAAAAGGTCAAATAGTGGATGGGTCAAAATTAGCAATATCAGGCACCTGAACGTAACATTGCAGTTCCAGTCGGACTCCCATATATGATAAAAAGTTCAAATAGTGGATGGGTCAAAATTAGCAATATCAGGCACCTGAACGTAACATTGCAGTTCCAGTCGGACTCCCATATATGATAAAAAGTTCAAATAGTGGATGGGTCAAAATTAGTAATATCAGGCACCTGAACGTAACATTGCAGTTCCAGTCGGACTCCCATATATGATAAAAAGGTCAAATAGTGGATGGGTCAAAATTAGCAATATCAGGCACCTGAACGTAACATTGCAGTTCCAGTCGGACTCCCATATATGATAAAAAGTTCAAATAGTGGATGGGTCAAAATTAGCAATATCAGGCACCTGAACGTAACATTGCAGTTCCAGTCGGACTCCCATATATGATAAAAAGGTCAAATAGTGGATGGGTCAAAATTAGCAATATCAGGCACCTGAACGTAACATTGCAGTTCCAGTCGGACTCCCATATATGATAAAAAGTTCAAATAGTGGATGGGTCAAAATTAGCAATATCAGGCACCTGAACGTAACATTGCAGTTCCAGTCGGACTCCCATATATGATAAAAAGGTCAAATAGTGGATGGGTCAAAATTAGCAATATCAGGCACCTGAACGTAACATTGCAGTTCCAGTCGGACTCCCATATATGATAAAAAGGTCAAATAGTGGATGGGTCAAAATTAGCAATATCAGGCACCTGAACGTAACATTGCAGTTCCAGTCGGACTCCCATATATGATAAAAAGGTCAAATAGTGGATGGGTCAAAATTAGCAATATCAGGCACCTGAACGTAACATTGCAGTTCCAGTCGGACTCCCATATATGATAAAAAGTTCAAATAGTGGATGGGTCAAAATTAGCAATATCAGGCACCTGAACGTAACATTGCAGTTCCAGTCGGACTCCCATATATGATAAAAAGGTCAAATAGTGGATGGGTCAAAATTAGCAATATCAGGCACCTGAACGTAACATTGCAGTTCCAGTCGGACTCCCATATATGATAAAAAGGTCAAATAGTGGATGGGTCAAAATTAGCAATATCAGGCACCTGAACGTAACATTGCAGTTCCAGTCGGACTCCCATATATGATAAAAAGTTCAAATAGTGGATGGGTCAAAATTAGCAATATCAGGCACCTGAACGTAACATTGCAGTTCCAGTCGGACTCCCATATATGATAAAAAGTTCAAATAGTGGATGGGTCAAAATTAGCAATATCAGGCACCTGAACGTAACATTGCAGTTCCAGTCGGACTCCCATATATGATAAAAAGGTCAAATAGTGGATGGGTCAAAATTAGCAATATCAGGCACCTGAACGTAACATTGCAGTTCCAGTCGGACTCCCATATATGATAAAAAGTTCAAATAGTGGATGGGTCAAAATTAGCAATATCAGGCACCTGAACGTAACATTGCAGTTCCAGTCGGACTCCCATATATGATAAAAAGGTCAAATAGTGGATGGGTCAAAATTAGCAATATCAGGCACCTGAACGTAACATTGCAGTTCCAGTCGGACTCCCATATATGATAAAAAGGTCAAATAGTGGATGGGTCAAAATTAGCAATATCAGGCACCTGAACGTAACATTGCAGTTCCAGTCGGACTCCCATATATGATAAAAAGGTCAAATAGTGGATGGGTCAAAATTAGCAATATCAGGCACCTGAACGTAACATTGCAGTTCCAGTCGGACTCCCATATATGATAAAAAGGTCAAATAGTGGATGGGTCAAAATTAGCAATATCAGGCACCTGAACGTAACATTGCAGTTCCAGTCGGACTCCCATATATGATAAAAAGTTCAAATAGTGGATGGGTCAAAATTAGCAATATCAGGCACCTGAACGTAACATTGCAGTTCCAGTCGGACTCCCATATATGATAAAAAGGTCAAATAGTGGATGGGTCAAAATTAGCAATATCAGGCACCTGAACGTAACATTGCAGTTCCAGTCGGACTCCCATATATGATAAAAAGGTCAAATAGTGGATGGGTCAAAATTAGCAATATCAGGCACCTGAACGTAACATTGCAGTTCCAGTCGGACTCCCATATATGATAAAAAGTTCAAATAGTGGATGGGTCAAAATTAGCAATATCAGGCACCTGAACGTAACATTGCAGTTCCAGTCGGACTCCCATATATGATAAAAAGTTCAAATAGTGGATGGGTCAAAATTAGCAATATCAGGCACCTGAACGTAACATTGCAGTTCCAGTCGGACTCCCATATATGATAAAAAGTTCAAATAGTGGATGGGTCAAAATTAGCAATATCAGGCACCTGAACGTAACATTGCAGTTCCAGTCGGACTCCCATATATGATAAAAAGGTCAAATAGTGGATGGGTCAAAATTAGCAATATCAGGCACCTGAACGTAACATTGCAGTTCCAGTCGGACTCCCATATATGATAAAAAGGTCAAATAGTGGATGGGTCAAAATTAGCAATATCAGGCACCTGAACGTAACATTGCAGTTCCAGTCGGACTCCCATATATGATAAAAAGTTCAAATAGTGGATGGGTCAAAATTAGCAATATCAGGCACCTGAACGTAACATTGCAGTTCCAGTCGGACTCCCATATATGATAAAAAGGTCAAATAGTGGATGGGTCAAAATTAGCAATATCAGGCACCTGAACGTAACATTGCAGTTCCAGTCGGACTCCCATATATGATAAAAAGTTCAAATAGTGGATGGGTCAAAATTAGCAATATCAGGCACCTGAACGTAACATTGCAGTTCCAGTCGGACTCCCATATATGATAAAAAGTTCAAATAGTGGATGGGTCAAAATTAGCAATATCAGGCACCTGAACGTAACATTGCAGTTCCAGTCGGACTCCCATATATGATAAAAAGTTCAAATAGTGGATGGGTCAAAATTAGCAATATCAGGCACCTGAACGTAACATTGCAGTTCCAGTCGGACTCCCATATATGATAAAAAGTTCAAATAGTGGATGGGTCAAAATTAGCAATATCAGGCACCTGAACGTAACATTGCAGTTCCAGTCGGACTCCCATATATGATAAAAAGGTCAAATAGTGGATGGGTCAAAATTAGCAATATCAGGCACCTGAACGTAACATTGCAGTTCCAGTCGGACTCCCATATATGATAAAAAGTTCAAATAGTGGATGGGTCAAAATTAGCAATATCAGGCACCTGAACGTAACATTGCAGTTCCAGTCGGACTCCCATATATGATAAAAAGGTCAAATAGTGGATGGGTCAAAATTAGCAATATCAGGCACCTGAACGTAACATTGCAGTTCCAGTCGGACTCCCATATATGATAAAAAGTTCAAATAGTGGATGGGTCAAAATTAGCAATATCAGGCACCTGAACGTAACATTGCAGTTCCAGTCGGACTCCCATATATGATAAAAAGTTCAAATAGTGGATGGGTCAAAATTAGTAATATCAGGCACCTGAACGTAACATTGCAGTTCCAGTCGGACTCCCATATATGATAAAAAGGTCAAATAGTGGATGGGTCAAAATTAGCAATATCAGGCACCTGAACGTAACATTGCAGTTCCAGTCGGACTCCCATATATGATAAAAAGGTCAAATAGTGGATGGGTCAAAATTAGCAATATCAGGCACCTGAACGTAACATTGCAGTTCCAGTCGGACTCCCATATATGATAAAAAGTTCAAATAGTGGATGGGTCAAAATTAGCAATATCAGGCACCTGAACGTAACATTGCAGTTCCAGTCGGACTCCCATATATGATAAAAAGGTCAAATAGTGGATGGGTCAAAATTAGCAATATCAGGCACCTGAACGTAACATTGCAGTTCCAGTCGGACTCCCATATATGATAAAAAGTTCAAATAGTGGATGGGTCAAAATTAGCAATATCAGGCACCTGAACGTAACATTGCAGTTCCAGTCGGACTCCCATATATGATAAAAAGTTCAAATAGTGGATGGGTCAAAATTAGCAATATCAGGCACCTGAACGTAACATTGCAGTTCCAGTCGGACTCCCATATATGATAAAAAGTTCAAATAGTGGATGGGTCAAAATTAGCAATATCAGGCACCTGAACGTAACATTGCAGTTCCAGTCGGACTCCCATATATGATAAAAAGTTCAAATAGTGGATGGGTCAAAATTAGCAATATCAGGCACCTGAACGTAACATTGCAGTTCCAGTCGGACTCCCATATATGATAAAAAGTTCAAATAGTGGATGGGTCAAAATTAGCAATATCAGGCACCTGAACGTAACATTGCAGTTCCAGTCGGACTCCCATATATGATAAAAAGTTCAAATAGTGGATGGGTCAAAATTAGCAATATCAGGCACCTGAACGTAACATTGCAGTTCCAGTCGGACTCCCATATATGATAAAAAGTTCAAATAGTGGATGGGTCAAAATTAGCAATATCAGGCACCTGAACGTAACATTGCAGTTCCAGTCGGACTCCCATATATGATAAAAAGTTCAAATAGTGGATGGGTCAAAATTAGCAATATCAGGCACCTGAACGTAACATTGCAGTTCCAGTCGGACTCCCATATATGATAAAAAGTTCAAATAGTGGATGGGTCAAAATTAGCAATATCAGGCACCTGAACGTAACATTGCAGTTCCAGTCGGACTCCCATATATGATAAAAAGTTCAAATAGTGGATGGGTCAAAATTAGCAATATCAGGCACCTGAACGTAACATTGCAGTTCCAGTCGGACTCCCATATATGATAAAAAGTTCAAATAGTGGATGGGTCAAAATTAGCAATATCAGGCACCTGAACGTAACATTGCAGTTCCAGTCGGACTCCCATATATGATAAAAAGTTCAAATAGTGGATGGGTCAAAATTAGCAATATCAGGCACCTGAACGTAACATTGCAGTTCCAGTCGGACTCCCATATATGATAAAAAGTTCAAATAGTGGATGGGTCAAAATTAGCAATATCAGGCACCTGAACGTAACATTGCAGTTCCAGTCGGACTCCCATATATGATAAAAAGTTCAAATAGTGGATGGGTCAAAATTAGCAATATCAGGCACCTGAACGTAACATTGCAGTTCCAGTCGGACTCCCATATATGATAAAAAGGTCAAATAGTGGATGGGTCAAAATTAGTAATATCAGGCACCTGAACGTAACATTGCAGTTCCAGTCGGACTCCCATATATGATAAAAAGGTCAAATAGTGGATGGGTCAAAATTAGCAATATCAGGCACCTGAACGTAACATTGCAGTTCCAGTCGGACTCCCATATATGATAAAAAGTTCAAATAGTGGATGGGTCAAAATTAGCAATATCAGGCACCTGAACGTAACATTGCAGTTCCAGTCGGACTCCCATATATGATAAAAAGGTCAAATAGTGGATGGGTCAAAATTAGCAATATCAGGCACCTGAACGTAACATTGCAGTTCCAGTCGGACTCCCATATATGATAAAAAGTTCAAATAGTGGATGGGTCAAAATTAGCAATATCAGGCACCTGAACGTAACATTGCAGTTCCAGTCGGACTCCCATATATGATAAAAAGTTCAAATAGTGGATGGGTCAAAATTAGTAATATCAGGCACCTGAACGTAACATTGCAGTTCCAGTCGGACTCCCATATATGATAAAAAGTTCAAATAGTGGATGGGTCAAAATTAGCAATATCAGGCACCTGAACGTAACATTGCAGTTCCAGTCGGACTCCCATATATGATAAAAAGTTCAAATAGTGGATGGGTCAAAATTAGTAATATCAGGCACCTGAACGTAACATTGCAGTTCCAGTCGGACTCCCATATATGATAAAAAGGTCAAATAGTGGATGGGTCAAAATTAGCAATATCAGGCACCTGAACGTAACATTGCAGTTCCAGTCGGACTCCCATATATGATAAAAAGTTCAAATAGTGGATGGGTCAAAATTAGCAATATCAGGCACCTGAACGTAACATTGCAGTTCCAGTCGGACTCCCATATATGATAAAAAGTTCAAATAGTGGATGGGTCAAAATTAGCAATATCAGGCACCTGAACGTAACATTGCAGTTCCAGTCGGACTCCCATATATGATAAAAAGTTCAAATAGTGGATGGGTCAAAATTAGCAATATCAGGCACCTGAACGTAACATTGCAGTTCCAGTCGGACTCCCATATATGATAAAAAGTTCAAATAGTGGATGGGTCAAAATTAGCAATATCAGGCACCTGAACGTAACATTGCAGTTCCAGTCGGACTCCCATATATGATAAAAAGTTCAAATAGTGGATGGGTCAAAATTAGCAATATCAGGCACCTGAACGTAACATTGCAGTTCCAGTCGGACTCCCATATATGATAAAAAGTTCAAATAGTGGATGGGTCAAAATTAGCAATATCAGGCACCTGAACGTAACATTGCAGTTCCAGTCGGACTCCCATATATGATAAAAAGTTCAAATAGTGGATGGGTCAAAATTAGCAATATCAGGCACCTGAACGTAACATTGCAGTTCCAGTCGGACTCCCATATATGATAAAAAGTTCAAATAGTGGATGGGTCAAAATTAGCAATATCAGGCACCTGAACGTAACATTGCAGTTCCAGTCGGACTCCCATATATGATAAAAAGTTCAAATAGTGGATGGGTCAAAATTAGCAATATCAGGCACCTGAACGTAACATTGCAGTTCCAGTCGGACTCCCATATATGATAAAAAGTTCAAATAGTGGATGGGTCAAAATTAGCAATATCAGGCACCTGAACGTAACATTGCAGTTCCAGTCGGACTCCATATATGATAAAAAGGTCAAATAGTGGATGGGTCAAAATTAGCAATATCAGGCACCTGAACGTAACATTGCAGTTCCAGTCGGACTCCCATATATGATAAAAAGGTCAAATAGTGGATGGGTCAAAATTAGCAATATCAGGCACCTGAACGTAACATTGCAGTTCCAGTCGGACTCCCATATATGATAAAAAGTTCAAATAGTGGATGGGTCAAAATTAGCAATATCAGGCACCTGAACGTAACATTGCAGTTCCAGTCGGACTCCCATATATGATAAAAAGGTCAAATAGTGGATGGGTCAAAATTAGCAATATCAGGCACCTGAACGTAACATTGCAGTTCCAGTCGGACTCCCATATATGATAAAAAGTTCAAATAGTGGATGGGTCAAAATTAGCAATATCAGGCACCTGAACGTAACATTGCAGTTCCAGTCGGACTCCCATATATGATAAAAAGTTCAAATAGTGGATGGGTCAAAATTAGCAATATCAGGCACCTGAACGTAACATTGCAGTTCCAGTCGGACTCCCATATATGATAAAAAGTTCAAATAGTGGATGGGTCAAAATTAGCAATATCAGGCACCTGAACGTAACATTGCAGTTCCAGTCGGACTCCCATATATGATAAAAAGGTCAAATAGTGGATGGGTCAAAATTAGCAATATCAGGCACCTGAACGTAACATTGCAGTTCCAGTCGGACTCCCATATATGATAAAAAGTTCAAATAGTGGATGGGTCAAAATTAGCAATATCAGGCACCTGAACGTAACATTGCAGTTCCAGTCGGACTCCCATATATGATAAAAAGTTCAAATAGTGGATGGGTCAAAATTAGCAATATCAGGCACCTGAACGTAACATTGCAGTTCCAGTCGGACTCCCATATATGATAAAAAGTTCAAATAGTGGATGGGTCAAAATTAGTAATATCAGGCACCTGAACGTAACATTGCAGTTCCAGTCGGACTCCCATATATGATAAAAAGTTCAAATAGTGGATGGGTCAAAATTAGCAATATCAGGCACCTGAACGTAACATTGCAGTTCCAGTCGGACTCCCATATATGATAAAAAGTTCAAATAGTGGATGGGTCAAAATTAGCAATATCAGGCACCTGAACGTAACATTGCAGTTCCAGTCGGACTCCCATATATGATAAAAAGGTCAAATAGTGGATGGGTCAAAATTAGTAATATCAGGCACCTGAACGTAACATTGCAGTTCCAGTCGGACTCCCATATATGATAAAAAGTTCAAATAGTGGATGGGTCAAAATTAGCAATATCAGGCACCTGAACGTAACATTGCAGTTCCAGTCGGACTCCCATATATGATAAAAAGTTCAAATAGTGGATGGGTCAAAATTAGTAATATCAGGCACCTGAACGTAACATTGCAGTTCCAGTCGGACTCCCATATATGATAAAAAGGTCAAATAGTGGATGGGTCAAAATTAGCAATATCAGGCACCTGAACGTAACATTGCAGTTCCAGTCGGACTCCCATATATGATAAAAAGGTCAAATAGTGGATGGGTCAAAATTAGCAATATCAGGCACCTGAACGTAACATTGCAGTTCCAGTCGGACTCCCATATATGATAAAAAGTTCAAATAGTGGATGGGTCAAAATTAGCAATATCAGGCACCTGAACGTAACATTGCAGTTCCAGTCGGACTCCCATATATGATAAAAAGTTCAAATAGTGGATGGGTCAAAATTAGCAATATCAGGCACCTGAACGTAACATTGCAGTTCCAGTCGGACTCCCATATATGATAAAAAGGTCAAATAGTGGATGGGTCAAAATTAGCAATATCAGGCACCTGAACGTAACATTGCAGTTCCAGTCGGACTCCCATATATGATAAAAAGGTCAAATAGTGGATGGGTCAAAATTAGCAATATCAGGCACCTGAACGTAACATTGCAGTTCCAGTCGGACTCCCATATATGATAAAAAGTTCAAATAGTGGATGGGTCAAAATTAGCAATATCAGGCACCTGAACGTAACATTGCAGTTCCAGTCGGACTCCCATATATGATAAAAAGGTCAAATAGTGGATGGGTCAAAATTAGCAATATCAGGCACCTGAACGTAACATTGCAGTTCCAGTCGGACTCCCATATATGATAAAAAGTTCAAATAGTGGATGGGTCAAAATTAGCAATATCAGGCACCTGAACGTAACATTGCAGTTCCAGTCGGACTCCCATATATGATAAAAAGGTCAAATAGTGGATGGGTCAAAATTAG
>JAZHYW010017818.1:0-20045 GCA_037355805.1 Ixodes ricinus
GCTATACTTCGTTTCCAGCTTGGGTCCAGACGCAGCCGATGCTCATGAGCGCGAGCGTGTGGCCCTGAACAGTGCTTGCATTGCACGAGGCGCGCGTGTCTCTGGCAGGGACGCTGAAAGCCACTGGAGCTCGCGCTTGTGGATCGCCTGCGTCTGGCCCAAAGCTGAGACGAAAGTACAGGCACCACTCGGCACAAGCCTGCTGGCATTTGTGTCTGCGGGAGCACGCGCTGAGCGCTGAACGTGCACGGGCGTGCAGCAGAAAGGGAGGAAATTAAGAGCAGAGGAGGAACATCACTGTCACGAGCTTGTTTTCTGGCCACATGGATGAGTGCCGCCATCTAGTGGTTGAACCTATGGCTTGTTTCGAGATGGCCGCCGTTAGGGACCGCCGCTAACAAACTCTTTGCGATAGTTCACCACAGAAACAGAATCTTTGACTGGCCAATCGTTTCATTTATCACTGAACTCGGACTAAAAATAATTTTGATCAATATCTACACCTTAGAGACATTTTTTTCTGTTTCCGAGTCTCATGGTTTTAGTCAAAATAAACACACCAGTGACCTAAATGAGACACCTGATCAAAAGAAAATTATTTTCAGAAAATTAATTTTTAAAACTAGAATTTTGAAACACTACGCCTATGATGTCATCACGTCCCGGTGTGCTAACGGCGCACAGGCGATTTTATATTTTTCAACGCGTGGGTTGTTTTGTTGTGCATGTGTCTCGCCATTTGGCTGAGGACGATTTTCGCGTTTTGTTCTGACCACATTTGCTGGAGACGTGAGCTCGGAGCGTAGGCAACTGGCCCCCTTGCACGAGAAGTGGCGCAGCCGTGCGCGTTCCAAAGAAAGCTCGTGCAAAGAAAGACAAGCGAAGGACCAGGAATGTCAAATTCAGGATATAGAAAAATACCCCACTGTATCGAAGCGCCACCACACACGAGTTTTCGCATTGATGTACTGGCCTGAAGGCGACCCCACCGCCATCTGTTGGTTCAGAATCACACTACCCAGAGGTGGGGTTGCACCATATTGTATGCATCGTGACGTCATCCAGACTATGAGGCGGCGGTCATTGTGATTTCTTCTTGCTGACAAAATCAGAATTCGATGGTGCAAAATGCACGCCGCAGGAGGTTTCAGAGCTCAGTTGAAAGTCAAGTATTTGAAAGGCACGTATTAGTATTCTTAGTGGATTGTCGTGAGGAACGGCGCGAGACGTAAGTGGCACGACAAAAACATGCTTTTTTAGCAAGAGCGTTTTTTGCAAAACCAAGTAGAGCCTTTCCGGGGTAACGCTTTCTGGTCTGCGCCAAGATATGGGAAGAAGGAACCTTTACAACACAGCATGTTTTAAACTGCCCCCCCTCCCCCACACACACACACACACACACACACACACACACACACACACACACACACACACACACACACACACACACACACACACACACACACACACACACACACACACACACACACACACACACACACACACACACTTCTTTTTACAGAGGAGCTGTTGGGGGCCAGTTTCCCAGTTATGCCACTAAATAGTAGGCCACTAACCTTGGACAGCTACCGTCATCTATAAGTGACGACGGCAACCAGACAAACGCATCTGGCCGGTTGTCCTGGTTGCCGCCGTCGCGCACATAGATGGCGGCAACACTCTCCAGCCTTTCCATATCTGGGCTTGCCGACTTGTGGCCGGCCATTGCTGATTCCCACCATAGTACAGCTTAGCTGGTCTTCCTTCTTCATGAAGTGGAAAGGCTGGAAGTATTCCTGAGGAATTGCCTCCTCCTGTTTGTGTGTGCTGATTCAGACAATTTTATTTGTCACTTGTTAACAGAAACCCTTCACTAGCTTTTATTTTGCACTCCATTAGGGTTTCAAGGGGTCATAAAACGAAGTCGGGTTGGGAGATGTCCATGACTTTTTCCGAGTGAACTGCTTCTTTTCGACTGCGGAGGGATTTGAGCCGAAGACGCGCACGCTTGTGGGATGGGCTTCTCCTACCTTCTTAACCCCGTAACCGACTATAGAACGAAATTTCGGCGCTTATTTCTTGGTCTATTCGTGTTCAGTGGAGCATTATCACATCAGGCACACCAATCTGTAGTTGGAAAAGACACTAAAATGATCTTTTAAAACGAATCTAAACGATTAGCAAAGACCACCGGTGGATGTCGCTAACGCCTCGGTTGTAATGCCCGTCTAGGAACCTGACAGCGTAGTGACGGTAAGCGTCCGCCTCCGGCCACGACGAGAGAGAGGGGAAGGAGGATCCCCTCTTCCCCGAGAATCTCTTTGTGTGTCCCAGAAGTACGCTGTTGTCCTCTACAAGATTATAGGCGATTAACCCGTCACTCAAAATTCGTACAAAGACAGCTTTGGGTTACTTGCAGATGGCCCGATCGCTGGCGTGTTTCGGCTGCTTTCAGCGGATGCTACGAGCCGTGGGGCCTATCCGAGGCCGTGTGAATGTCACGTGACCTTGAAGAGAGGGGCACAGCGACGCGCGGAAAGCGCTATCACTGGCGACGTCCACAGAGCGGGATTGGCTGGGATAGCTCGCAGCGTCCGCCGCGTCCGGACGTAGGTCCCGAGACAAGCTACGTCACGATTGCTGCCGGATGTGACGTGCTCTCCGCTGCCTGCTCTCCGAGAGTTTGCCACAGTGGGCCGTTTATGACAAAAAATACAGCCATCAGGCTCAGAATACAAACGTGCGATTGTCATTTAGCGGATATTCTGGATCATATTCAGCCCTAGCTATTGAACACGACGGGTCATATTCGAAATTTCGTTGAAGTATCCCTTTATTGGTGCATCTGTCCATCTGTTTCAGGACCCAATCATTGAACTTTAAAACTAAAAGAAAATCTATATACAAATTTGGTTTGCGTATTCAATAACAACGAGTCTGTGTTTTATCTCTTAAAAGCCCCTGAGAAGAAAAGAAAAAAAGTATTTTTTAACAGTCTAGTTGGGAACGCATGTCAAAAAAGTTAATTTTACGCGAAAAAGTTTGTAAGTAATATTGACGGCGCGAGACGCGATTTAGTTAGCAGTCGCCTCCTTTCCGCGTTTTCTCTCGGCATTTCGGGCGCGTGGAGGAGAGGTTGGATCGGCTTCGCCTTCACGACCGAGATGGTCATTCCGGAATGACCCGTGACGTCATGAACTTTGCGCGCAGAATTTCAAATAAATCTCTCGCCGTCAATATTGTTCCAATTTTTTTCGCGTAAATTTATTTACGCGAAAGTTCAGGCCGTTACAGAAACATCCTTAGTTTGCTGGCGAACACACTAAAATAAGGGGCTGGCGATCTCAGCAGCTAGCATCGTCTACTTCTTTCACAGCCAGCGCTGCGTGGGACCCATTATATACAACGCCAGCAGCACACCAACATGGTGTTGTTCGCCATGTTTCTGTGCGTGTTATATCACCGCTGAACAATTATGCACAGGAAGACCTAGTGACTTACGCTTTTGATACTGTCTCATCAGTTCGTATCGACGAACAAGTTTACAAACCAGTTTACAAGCAACATCCACCACATACAACTGTCACATGCCTGGAGGCCATAAACACAGGCGCAGTGAAGCACGACTGAGGCCGCTACCATGAGCAAGTTAACTGCTCTAGCGCGCCTTATATGCTCGGCCATTGAGAGATACTCATTCGCAGGTGAGCGCCCTCGCAATTTCGAAGGTTAAAACTGGGTGTCTTCGTTCTCGTGATGTTTCACGTAAAGCCATGCAATAACTCCAAGTTTGAGGAATGTATCCCAAAAATGCTGGTGCAGACGATAATTGTTCGGTGTGGTCGCTAAAACAACCTATACGCTAAACTGTCCAAATTCACAGGTACCGCAACACATATTTCCGCACCCTGTTAACAGCCTTCACAAGTAAAGGGTGCCGCGCCGCACCACCTCATTTTTGGGATTAAAAATGGGCTATTATACGATATAAGGTTTCTGAAAGGGTGAGTTATGGTTGCAAGCATCTGGCACACCCGATTAAAACATGAAAATCCTCTTAACGCTACCCCCAATCCCAAAATTGTGTCTGTCCGTCCGTCCGTCTGTGTATTTCCCGTTAAGTTTAGCGGAGCTAGAAAACTGACGTCACGGTAAATTTGGCGGGAAATTTACGTTAGGCGACCTATTAACCAATTTAGTCTCCAACCAAAATTTGGCGGAAATTTAATGCCACGTGGCTGGCATCACTTGAACTATCCACCAATTTAGTTTCCCCACTAAATTTAGCGGTAAAATTGATGTCACCTCACCTGATGATACGGGACCTACAAACCAATTTAGTTTAACCACTAAATGTGGTGGAAAATCTAGGTCACGTGACCTAAACACAAATTTAGTTTCCCCGCTAAATTTAGCGGTAAAATTGATGTCACCTCACCTGATGACACGGGACCTACAAACCAATTTAGTTTAACCGCTAAATGTGGTGGGAAAATTTAGGTCACGTGACCTAAACACAAATTTAGTTTCCCCGCTAAATTTAGCGGTAAAATTGATGTCACCTCACCTGATGACACGGGACCTACAAACCAATTTAGTTTAACCGCTAAATGTGGTGGGAAAATTTAGGTCACGTGACCTAAACACAAATTTAGTTTCCCGCTAAATTTAGCGGTAAAATTGATGTCACCTCACCTGATGACACGGGACCTACAAACCAATTTAGTTTAACCGCTAAATGTGGTGGGAAAATTTAGGTCACGTGACCTAAACACAAATTTAGTTTCCCGCTAAATTTAGCGGTAAAATTGATGTCACCTCACCTGATGACACGGGACCTACAAAACAATTTAGTTTAACCGCTAAATGTGGTGGGAAAATTTAGGTCACGTGACCTAAACACAAATTTAGTTTCCCCGCTAAATTTAGCGGTAAAATTGATGTCACCTCACCTGATGACACGGGACCTACAAACCAATTTAGTTTAACCGCTAAATGTGGTGGGAAAATTTAGGTCACGTGACCTAAACACAAATTTAGTTTCCCCGCTAAATTTAGCGGTAAAATTGATGTCACCTCACCTGATGACACGGGACCTACAAACCAATTTAGTTTAACCGCTAAATGTGGTGGGAAAATTTAGGTCACGTGACCTAAACACAAATTTAGTTTCCCGCTAAATTTAGCGGTAAAATTGATGTCACCTCACCTGATGACACGGGACCTACAAACCAATTTAGTTTAACCGCTAAATGGGTGGGAAAATTTAGGTCACGTGACCTAAACACAAATTTAGTTTCCCCGCTAAATTTAGCGGTAAAATTGATGTCACCTCACCTGATGACACGGGACCTACAAACCAATTTAGTTTAACCGCTAAATGTGGTGGGAAAATTTAGGTCACGTGACCTAAACACAAATTTAGTTTCCCGCTAAATTTAGCGGTAAAATTGATGTCACCTCACCTGATGACACGGGACCTACAAACCAATTTAGTTTAACCGCTAAATGTGGTGGGAAAATTTAGGTCACGTGACCTAAACACAAATTTAGTTTCCCTGCTAAATTTAGCGGTAAAATTGATGTCACCTCACCTGATGACACGGGACCTACAAACCAATTTAGTTTAACCGCTAAATGTGGTGGGAAAATTTAGGTCACGTGACCTAAACACAAATTTAGTTTCCCTGCCAAATTTAGCGGTAAAATTGATGTCACCTCACCTGATGACACGGGACCTACAAACCAATTTAGTTTAACCGCTAAATGTGGTGGGAAAATTTAGGTCACGTGACCTAAACACAAATTTAGTTCCCCGCCAAATTTAGCGGTAAAATTGATGTCACTCACCTGATGACACGGGACCTACAAACCAATTTAGTTTAACCGCTAAATGTGGTGGGAAAATTTAGGTCACGTGACCTAAACACAAATTTAGTTTCCCGCTAAATTTAGCGGTAAAATTGATGTCACCTCACCTGATGACACGGGACCTACAAACCAATTTAGTTTAACCGCTAAATGTGGTGGGAAAATTTAGGTCACGTGACCTAAACACAAATTTAGTTTCCCCGCTAAATTTAGCGGTAAAATTGATGTCACCTCACCTGATGACACGGGACCTACAAACCAATTTAGTTTAACCGCTAAATGTGGTGGGAAAATTTAGGTCACGTGACCTAAACACAAATTTAGTTTCCCGCTAAATTTAGCGGTAAAATTGATGTCACCTCACCTGATGACACGGGACCTACAAACCAATTTCTAGTTTAACCGCTAAATGTGGTGGGAAAATTTAGGTCACGTGACCTAAACACAAATTTAGTTTCCGCTAAATTTAGCGGTGAAAATTGATGTCACCTCACCTGATGACATCGGACCTACAAACCAATTTAGTTTAACCGCTAAATGTGGTGGGAAAATTTAGGTCACGTGACCTAAACACAAATTTAGTTTCCCGCTAAATTTAGCGGTAAAATTGATGTCACCTCACCTGATGACACGGGACCTACAAACCAATTTAGTTTAACCGCTAAATGTGGTGGGAAAATTTAGGTCACGTGAAATAAACACAAATTTAGTTTCCCGCTAAATTTAGTGGGAAAATTGATGTCACCTCACTGATGACACGGGACCTACAAAGCCAACTTAGTTTAACCGCTAAATGTGGTGGGAAAAATTTAGATCACGTGACCTAAACACAAATTTAGTTTCCCCGCCAAATTTAGCGGTAAAATTGATGTCACCTCACCTGATGCCACGGGACCTACAAACCAATTTAGTTTAACCGCTAAATGTGGTGGGAAAATTTAGGTCACGTGACCTAAACACAAATTTAGTTTCCCCGCTAAATTTAGCGGTAAAATTGATGTCACCTCACCTGATGACACGGACCTACAAACCAATTTAGTTTAACCGCTAAATGTGGGAAAATTTAGGTCACGTGACCTAAACACAAATTTAGTTTCGCTAAATTTAGCGGTAAAATTGATGTCACTCACGCTGATGACACTGACCTAAGGCAAACCAATTTAGTTTAACCGCTAAATGGGGTGGAAAATTTAGGTCACGTGACCTAAACACAAATTTAGTTTCGCTAAATTTAGCGGTAAAATTGATGTCACCTCACCTGATGACACTGGGATCTACAAACCAATTTAGTTTAACTCGCTAAATGTGGTGGGAAAATTTAGGTCACGTGACCTAAACATCGAATCCTAGTTTCCCGCTAAATTTAGCGGTAAAATTGATGTTACCTCACCTGATGACACGTGGACCTACAAAGCAATTTAGTTTAACTCTAATGTGGTGGAAATGTAGACACGTGAAATAAACACGTTTAGCCCCGCTAAATTTAGCGGAAAATTGATGTCACTCACTGATGCACGACCTACGCAATTTAGTTTAACCGCTAAATGTGGTAGGTGCGGCCCTAAAATGTGTATTGGGTCAAATTCTGCCACCCTACCTGATGCCACGGGACCTACAAACCAATTTAGTTTAACTACATGCTAAATGTGGTGTGATAACATCTTAGGTCAACGTGCAAATAAATCACAACATTATAGTTGTGCTCACAAATTTTGGGGAAAATTGATGTCACCCTCACCGATGACACGGGACCTGCTAGTCATTTAGTTTAACCGCTAAATGTGGTAAAGTTAGATCACGTGACCTAAAACAAATTTAGTTTCCGCCAAATTTAGAGGAAAATTGATGTCACCTCACTGATGACACGGGACTCTACAAAGCAACTTAGTTTAACCGCTAAATGGGTGGGAACATTGTAGTCACATGCACCTAAACACAAATTTAGTTTCCTGCACAATTTAGCGCTAACATTGATGTCACCTCAGCTTGATGACACACGGGACCTCACAAACCAATTCTAGTTTAACTTAAGCTACAAATCGTGGTGTGATAAATCAGGGTCACAAAGTAACCTAAATGACAAATTTAGTTTCAACGCAAATTAGTCGGTAAATTTACGGTATACTCAGCTAGATGCCATGGGACCTACAAACCAATTTAGTTTAACCACGCTAAATGTGGTGGAAAATTTAGGTCACGTACCTAAACACAAATTTAGTTTCCGCTAATTTAGTGGTAAAATTGATGTCACCTCACCGATGCGCACATCTACAAAGCCAATTTAGTTTAACCTCTAAATGTGGTGGGAAAATTTAGGTCACGTGACCTAAACCCAAATTTATTTCCCTGCTAAATTTAGCGGTAAAATTGATGTCACCTCACCTGATGCTAATGGACTTACAGCGCAACTGTAGTTTAACTCGCTAAATGCGTGGGAAAATTTAGGTCACAGTACCTAAACACAAATTTAGTTTCGCTATATTTAGCGGTAAAATTGATGTCACTCACCTGATGCCATCGGGACCTACAAACCAATTCTAGTTTAACCGCTAAAATGTGGTGGAAAATTTAGGTCACGTGATCTAAACACAAATTTAGTTTCACGCAACTTAGCGGTAAAATTGATGTCACCCCACCGTGATGACACGGACCTTACAAAGCAATTTAGTTTAACCGCTAAATGTGGTGAAAAATTTAGGTCACGTGCACTAAACACATTACTGTCAGCAAATTTAGCGGTAAAATTGATGTCACTCACCTGATGTTATCGACTCACAAACCAATTTAGTTTAACCGCTAAATGTGGTGGGAAAATTTAGGTCACGTGACCTAAACACAAATTTAGCTTCGGCGAGATGAAGCGGTGAAATTGATGTCACCTCACCTGATTCTGACTCGACTTAGCTAAACCTATTTAGTTTAACTGCCTAAATGCGGTGGGAAATATAGGTCACTTTGAACATAAATACAAATTTAGTTTCTCACCGCTAAATTTAGTGGGAAAACAGATGTCACCTCACTGATGACATGGGACTCTACAAAGCAATTCAGTTTAACTGCTAAATGTGGTGGGAAAATTTAGGTCACGTGACCTAAACACAAATTTAGTTTCCCCGCTAAATTTAGCGGCAACTATTATGTCACCCACCCGATGACACGGACCTACATAAAGCTAATTTAGTTTAACTGCTAAATGGGGTGGGAAAAATTTAGGTCACGTGACCTAAACAACAAATTTAGTTTCCGCTAAATTTAGCGGTAAAATTGATGTCACCCTTTCACCTGATGCCACGGGACTCACAAACCAACTTAGTTTAACCGCTAAATGTGCGGGAAAACTTAGGTCACGTGAAATAAACACAATTTAGTTTCCAATAACTTTGTGGGAAAATCTGATGTCAACCTCACTGATGACACGGGACCTACAAAGCAATTTAGTTTAACGCTAAATGTGGTGGGAAAATTTAGATCACGTGACCTAAAAAACAAATTTAGTTTCCCGCTAAATTTAGTGTGAAAATTGATGTCGCCTCACCTGATGGCACGGGACCTACAAACCAATTTAGTTTAACCCGCTAAATGTGGTGGTAAAATTTAGGTCACGTGACCTAAACACAAATTTAGTTTCCCGCCAAATTTAGCGGTAAAATTGATGTCACCTCACCTGATGCCACGGGACCTACAAAGCAATTTAGTTTAACCGCTAATTGTGGTGGAAAATTTAGGTCACGTACCTAAACACAAATTTAGTTTCCTCGCTAAATTTAGCGGTAAAATTGATGTCACCTCACCTGATGACACGGGGACCTACAAACCAATTTTAGTTTAACCGCTAAATGTGGTGGGAAAATTTAGGTCACGTACCTAAACACAAATTTAGTTTCCCCGCTAAATTTAGCGGTAAAATTGATGTCACCTCACCTGATGACACGGGACCTACAAAGCAATTTAGTTTAACCGCTAAATGTGGTGGGAAAATTTAGGTCACGTGACCTAAACACAAATTTAGTTTCACCTCTAAATTTAGTGGTGAAATTGATGTCACCTCACCTGATGACACGGGACCTACAAACCAATTTAGTTTAACCGCTTAATGTGGTGGAAAATTTAGGTCACGTACCTAAACACAAATTTAGTTTCCCGCTAAATTTAGCGGTAAAATTGATGTCACCTCACCTGATGACACGGGACCTACAAACCAATTTAGTTTAACCGCTAAATGTGGTGGGAAAATTTAGGTCACGTGACCTAAACACAAATTTAGTTTCCGCTAAATTTAGCGGTAAAATTGATGTCACCTCACCTGATGACACGGGACCTACAAACCAATTTAGTTTAACCGCTAAATGTGGTGGGAAAATTTAGGTCACGTGACCTAAAAACAAATTTAGTTTCACCGCTAAATTTAGTGGTGAAATTGATGTCACCTCACCTGATGACACGGGACCTACAAACCAATTTAGTTTAACCACTAAATGTAGTGGGAAAATTTAGGTCATGTGACCTAAACTCAAATTTAGTTTCCCGCTAAATTTAGCGGTAAAATTGATGTCACCTCACCTGATAACACGGGACCTACAAACCAATTTAGTTTAACCGCTAAATGTGGTGGGAAAATTTAGGTCACGTGAAATAAACACAAATTTAGTTTCCCGCCAAATTTAGTGGGAAAATTGATGTCACCTCACCTGATGACACGGGACCTACAAACCAATTTAGTTTAACCGCTAAATGTGGTGGAAAAATTTAGGTCACGTGACCTAAACACAAATTTAGTTTCCCCTCTAAATTTAGCGGTGAAAATTGATGTCACCTCACCTGATGACACGGGACCTACAAACCAATTTAGTTTAACCGCTAAATGTGGTGGGAAAATTTTGGTCACGTGACCGAAACACAAATTTAGTTTCCCTCTAAATTTAGCGGTCAAATTGATGTCACCTCACCTGATGACACGGGACCTACAAACCAATTTAGTTTAACCGCTAAATGTGGTGGAAAAATTTAGGTCACGTGACCTAAAAACAAATTTAGTTTCACCGCTAAATTTAGCGGGAAAATTGATGTCACCTCACCTGATGACACGGGACTTACAAACCAATTTAGTTTAACCACTAAATGTGGTGGGAAAATTTAGGTCACGTGACCTAAACACAAATTTAGTTTCCCGCTAAATTTAGCGGTAAAATTGATGTCACCTCACCTGATAACACGGGACCTACAAACCAATTTAGTTTAACCGCTAAATGTGGTGGAGGAAAATTTAGGTCACGTGAACTAAACACAAATTTAGTTTCCCCGCTAAATTTAGTGGTAAAATTGATGTCACCTCACCTGATGACACGGGACCTACAAACCAATTTAGTTTAACCGCTAAATGTGGTGGAAAAATTTAGGTCACGTGACCTAAACACAAATTTAGTTTCCCCGCTAAATTTAGCGGAAAATTGATGTCACCTCACCTGATGACACGGGACCTACAAACCAATTTAGTTTAACCGCTAAATGTGGTGGGAAAATTTAGGTCACGTGACCGAAACACAAATTTAGTTTCCCTGCTAAATTTAGCGGTAAAATTGATGTCACCTCACCTGATGACATGGGACCTACAAACCAATTTAGTTTAACCGCTAAATGTGGTGGGAAAATTTAGGTCACGTGACCTAAACACAAATTTAGTTTCAGCGCTAAATTTAGCGGGAAAATTGATGTCACCTCACCTGATGACACGGGACCTACAAACCAATTTAGTTTAACCACTAAATGTAGTGGGAAAATTTAGGTCACGTGACCTAAACTCAAATTTAGTTTCCCGCTAAATTTAGCGGTAAAATTGATGTCACCTCACCTGATAACACGGGACCTACAAACCAATTTAGTTTAACCGCTAAATGTGGTGGGAAAATTTAGGTCACGTGAAATAAACACAAATTTAGTTTCCCGCTAAATTTAGTGGGAAAATTGATGTCACCTCACTGATGACACGGGACCTACAAACCAATTTAGTTTAACCGCTAAATGTGGTGGAAAAATTTAGGTCACGTGACCTAAACACAAATTTAGTTTCCCTACTAAATTTAGCGGTAAAATTGATGTCACCTCACCTGATGACACGGGACTCTACAAACCAATTTAGTTTAACCGCTAAATGTGGTGGGAAAATTTAGGTCACGTGACCTAAACACAAATTTAGTTTCCCCGCTAAATTTAGCGGGAAAATTGATAGTCACTTGACCGGATATTGCCTGACCCATACTTTTACATCGAAAAAATAAAACTATGCCTCGCAGAAAAATCAAACTTTATGAGAATGTGAAGCTAGCGGTTGAGATAGAGCGCGAAAATTTGAGAGAGACGACGTTGCCTTGAAAAAAAGGTAGTTGAGAAAAACAAAATTTCTCTATGAACCAGACGTCCACCTAAGGCCCGCTTCATCTAACGATCTACGCAAAATTAGAAACGACTCGCCAGCAACAATGATGATTGCTGGTAAGTTTCCTCATCTGAAGCGGACCTAAGCATAAGATCGTAAAACTAAAAAAATATAGTGTGAACGCTCGTGGGATTTATATCAGTGAAAAGTTTGGAGACCACTTGTCAGCAGGAAAGAGGATATCGTTTTCTTTCTGCTCATAAGTTTGTTTCGCATGAAATAGAGCTTGCAGGCGCCTACATTACCATTACTTTGACAAAATTCTTAAGTAAACGTCGGCTCATAAAACAAATTTCGTTCTCCTCAACTACCTTTTGATTCAGGAAACGTCATGTTCCTCAAACTTCAGCATTCTATACTCAACCGCTGGTCACATTGTCACGGCGTTTGAGCATTCTTCGATGCGCAGTCTCATTTACCCGGGCCGAAAACACGGTTCTTTTTTCTCGAAACTCCTTATATATTGATGCCACCGGACCTATTCTATACGAGACTTCTTCGCCGCTGAGAGAAGACGACGGACAGAAAAAGGATGGATGGAGCGCGAGGACAGGAACGGTCTCGTTTTTCTCTGAGCCTAACATAGGCTCCATCCAGTAACTAAACACATCACATTGCCTCGCATGATAGGATTATTAAGGTAAAGATCACAGCCATTCTTTTTTACACCAGCGTTGCACGAAACGGCTTTCCAAGGGGAGCGACGCTCTTAGAAACGCGTTCCTGTATGTAGCAGGAACGAAGGAACGCCACCGTTCCATTTGGCGTCGGTAAAACTGCATAAAACGAAAGATGGAGTGGCAGTAGGCAGGAGAGCTTAGGTTGATGTTACACATTTTTGAAAAACCGGAGAAGACGGACGTTTTGTGTGTTGTCCACTTCTTCGTACATCGTGTCTAGTTTTTCAAAAAAATAAAACAAAAACTCGTTTTGTGTTTTTTTTTTTTGTTTTTTTTTAATTTTATTTTAATTGAGCAGGCTTTTAAAACACAACTATTTCAACCTTCGACTTGGACGAGGAAGTACCCGAGAGACAGTCGAAATCAAGGAACTTGAACAAAGGTGAATGTGACGACTCAGCACGCAGTTCGATGTATAAGTATTTCTAATTGCCTGCTTCGTTTTATTTACGAATTATCCGGCGTTATATTTTAATAAAATATCAAACGCAACGTTAATGTAACGACCCATTCCAATCTTACAAACGTAACAGGAATTCGTTTTGAACCACTGGAACTTGTAACGGGAAGACTAGTTTCGGGTTGTGGGGATTTATCGAAGAAGGAGAAGAAGCGAGAAACGAGCTTTGGTTCCTGTTTCAGGGAACTGTAAAACACTGCTTACTGTACGCAGGAACGCCGCGTCTCCTTTCCTGGGCAGAAGGGCACACGGTAACGTAAGTCTCGATACTTTATCAACTTAGGTACCTGTTCTCGGCGTTTTAATTATTTATTTTCTCGCGTACGTTAGCATTTTTGATGCCTATTCTGTGTGGGCAGTGCGCCACGGTGGACCTTTTCGTGTGACGAGAGCTGTCTGGGACTGTGTTGTTCAGAACTACAAATGAAGGGCAGCCCGTTCCCCTGCGCCCGTCAAAGCACATTGCCATCGTGCAGCAGTATTGGTTTTGTTGCTTCGTAGGCCCCCTAATACCGATACTCAAGAAAGAATCGTCGAAACACATAAATACGCGCAAGGGTGTTGGTCGAGCGGGTCGGAGCCCTCCGAAAATGGCGACCGCGAGAAGCAAGCCAGGAGTGAGGGTGTGCGCATGCGCGGGAGCTTGATGAAGAAAGGTCCATTAGGGAGTTTTCGTAGATCACTCCGATCACTACAGAAGTGACTTTTAGGGAACCGTTTTTGTACATCTGATATGGTACGATGGGCCCTTCGGTACGCATACTGCGCATGCGCGAGTCTTATGCGGTATCAGGTGCGCAGTTCGTACCAGACGGTTCATCGTACCGTATCGGGTGTGCAAAAACGGTTCTCCTAATGCGATACCCGATACTTCGTCGACGCCTTTGAGCATGCATCGTATCCTTATCGGATATCGCTATCCGGGGCATCGGAACGATACGCTAAAACTCTCCTAGTGGGAAGAAGTAACGGTAAAAGGGGTTCAAGGGAGTCATGAAACGATATCGGGTGGGAATGATCATGCGACTTTGCGAGGCGTTCTGGTCATAGTCTGCCCGGTATGCGTACTCGCACGGGTTGCCACTGATTCCGAGACGTCTTTGTCGCGATGAAATTCCGCGAGCGATGGCGCGGTTCTGTTTCTTCCGTCTTGCCTTCGCAAAGCTTGATGGCTTAATTGTGGGATCGAAACCACCTCTGTCTGACGGAATGTCGAGCGCGGCTCATGGATCTGCGTGAGCACTCTGACTGTGGCTCGCCAATCAATGCCTCGGCGGACACTCGGATATAGTGGCTTGTGTCCAACAACTGCGGTGCTTACAACAGCCGAATCTTCAACGATGCCTGGAGCTCAGCACGCGTTTTCTGCTTCGCCGAACCCAGCGCGTGGCCACGATCTGACGTTAGCGGCATTAAATAGGCACCATGGCTACGGCTGCGTTCTGGCCCTGAGTTTAGGGGATGGACGATGCTCATATTTTTCGAATTTTCTTGGCCACTATACCACTGCCTAGAAAGAAAACGAAGGCACGTTTATTCAGTTATTAACGTTAGGGGCTGATTCTAAGTAGTACTTGGTGAAAATAGATAACTCCCTTAATAGGAGGTTTAGCAGATCGTTCCAATAGTTCCGATGACCTTACCCGGTAACGATACGGCGCTGGTCAAAAGGCATCGGCGGAGCATATATCATAGTATAACACAATTTAAGACAAAACCCCGAGACTGGGGGAAAAGACGAATGACAACACGACACACAAAGTCTCAAATTCACCAGCTCGTTGGCATCATAACTTTCAGTTCGTTATATCGGGGTCACCGAAGCTATTGGAACGATCCACTAGAACCCCTCGAGGCGAGGTTTCTCGGCGGATCCCACGCGTGTTTCGCGCAACACTTAAGTCTCGCTCCGCACTCACTACACACCGCACAAAAACAGTCTGTAGAGGCACTGTCTATAGACGTGCTTTTCTCGCACAAGGGTCTTGCCACATAGGTCCGATTAAAACTCTCTGCAGACATGGTCGGACGTAGCAGGTATAGACCAGGCTCTCAAACACGCGGCCCGCGACTTTGGGACGCGCCCCTCAGGCAACCGGCTACATTCGTCCCGGTTCCCATGTCTCTGGAGAGCTAGAAACGGCCTTTCTCCATAGTGATCGCATCTCGTCGATTCATTTTCGCTCGAAAAGTAGCTCTGCTCTTTTAACGTATTCCCGTGGTTTATTTTATCTGTGTTCATTTGGCCCTTTGTTTCGCTTTATTTTTGTTGCCCAGCGTTTTGTAATGTACAACAATTGCTACAAGGCTGCAAGAGCGAACGGTTCGTTGAAGGATGCATCTCGGCTGCGCGAACTTCAATCAGCAGGAGTAGCGTCAAAGATAAAGCTATGAGCTCGCTATTCTCGCCTTCAAAGTATTTCTTCAAAGTGTTGGCAATAAAATCGTCAGGAAAACAAAAACTGTGTAACCGATTTTTTTAGACATGCTGAGTTTTGTTAACTTCCGAGTAAAATGAGCAACAAAACGAGTGTACTTGCTTTCATTTCATTAAAAATGCCAGCACGTTGGCGGGACGGTATCATTTCAATTCTTATCACACGAGCTCAGGCCCTAGCATATTTATAAACAAATCAAATCTGAAAATTTCACTGGCAAAACTGTGAATTAACAAACGGCTAGAGCACCGAGGTCTCTTCCCTTTAAAATCTTCTGATTCTCTCACCTCCCCCCCGCCCCGGTGTTGCGTTGGCCCTCGACCTTTCCGGTGTGGGCTATCTGGCCCCACACTCAAATGAGCTTGAGACCACTGGAAAGCATGCTTCGGAAAGGCTTGGGGCGTGACCCCGGTTCATGTTCCAGCGCAGATAGTTTCTTTTTCTCTCTTTTAGGTTTGAACATATTTTCAACCTCGTGATTGGTCGAGTCTCTCTCCGTACACTGCAGCGCTCTTCCACTTTGGAGGAGATCAGACGCTCAGATTTCTTAGAGTGTACCAGTGTTGCACGGAACGGTGTTCCAAGGAATGACGTTGCCGGAACGCGTTTTTCTAGGATGAACGGATGAACGCCACGAACAAAATGTAAGCGGCAAACGAGCTGGTGTACATTGCACATGGTTGAAAAAACCCGAGATTGCGGGTAAACGACACAACACTCAAAAGTCTCTAGAACGCCGCAGTTCCATCTTCCGTCGGAGGATTGAACTGCGAACGTGCGTTACGTCTTCAAGGAGACGGCAAGCGGAACGGCATTTAGGGCTTCTTTTTTTAATATTTTGTATTGTCGACTATTTCGACCCCGCTTCCAGGGATGGGAAAAGGTCCAAAAGATAATAAAAAAGAAAATGAACAAATGTGGTCGATGTGATACTTTCACTCGCTCGCTTTATTTTATCCACGAATTATCGGGCGCAATATTTAATTGAAATACGCAAATGGAACGTTAATGTAAGGACAGGTTCAATCTCGGAAACATAGCAGGAACTCGCCGCCCCTTTCGACCTTTTGTTGGTTGTAACGAAAACTTGTTCCAAGATTGATGATGGAACGAGGAACGAGGTCGTCAGCCTGTTTTCCAGCGAAACCTATACAATATTGATGAGGGCGTAGAAGCGTGCTTAGCATGTCTCGGCGTACCGTCCCCAATCTGTTGCTCTCCACCGAACCTCGAAGCCCGAGCTTGACACTTTTAAGGGCCCAGGTTTAGTAAGCTGTGCCATCTCGCGCACGCCGTTGTCCGAAGGCAGGAAAGAGGTCGAACCTTCATATTTATTGCCACAATCCGCGCCGGTCGTAGCGAAGCCATCAATGGCTGCGTACACCAAGCATCATCCCCGGGGAAGACTCGGAAGAAACAGACGGGTCTCGAAGATTGTTCTAAATCCAACTCTTCGGCCAGCTACCGACATAGCTCACAGCGCCATGGTCAGAACGCACGGGTAACGAAGTAGGCGCCTTCGCTGGCGTAGCGGCCGTTTTGCTTTGCCTCGTGTGCCTTGTTGTCGCCGTAGGCTCCGGACTGGTAGCTTCCTTTTCTACCGAAAGTAACGCGGAATCAGCCAGTACTTCGGCTTCTCCTCCTCCCCACCCAGACTTCACTCCTCAAAACATTTTCTTCCCCACCCCGAGCAGACGACGCCATTCTTGAGCGCGCCGGGAGAATAAAGAGAAGAGGGCCGCGTTCAGCGTTCTCGCGGTTGCGTACAAATGCCGACCGACGCTCGTTTTCGGTGGTCGCTGATAGTTCAGCAATCGACGTGGCTCCGCCGTACTCAAAATGTGGCGTCGTGTGCTGGAAGGTATGGTGTACTTGCAGTACCTGCACCTCCGGGTCAACAGCCAGGCACAAGAGCTTTACCCGGCAACTTTTTCAGCCCGATTTCTCACGGTCATGCCCATTCCGCCTCTGCCTTACCATTTATTTCTCCCTTGAATGAAAGATGATACGATTATTCTGAGGTTCTCTGTCGTCGTGTGATGCTTAGCAGCCAGTAGTCTATGGAATCGAGCCCAAACAAAGATAAATTGGGCGGTAGTTGGAAGGTAGCACGCGGCAGCGAATTCGCATTTCAGTACACCGGGGTCCGCGGGCGCAAGCAGAATGCAGAACCTTCATGGCGAACAACGCAGCTAGTAACCGAAGCCTGCTTAAAGCGAGCCGTCGACCGGGATTTTCGTTCATCTCACGTGTGAGATGTGCTGCCGTGCCAGGCACTGCGGACCACTTACTGGGAGTGTACGTGGCCTACCGATACCGCAGTCATGGCATTTTTGTTGTGGCATCTGTCTCTGACATAGACGGCCTCGAAGAGTGATCGACTTGTTGCAGGGCGAAGAATAAAAATATTCAAATCGTACTGTAAAATTTCATCAATCTGACTGATGATTTAAATCGAACACTTCTCACAAAAATAGTTTCTATTTAACCTCTTGTACATTATTTGTTGCTTCCCATGGGCACTCATTTAAAGAAAAGAATGTCCGAGCAAAAATCAAGTTATATTAGAACACTTGTTTCAAAAAGCACACAGTCACCTTAAAACTCACTTTGTGTTCTAGCTTAAATCGATTTAAATAACGCAGACTCGATTTAAATCAAACAAATCTCAATTCATTTAATTTTAGAAGTCAGGACTTATTTCCTAGGAAATTTATACTCCGTCATTATCTACTAGCAGACATCCGATGGGGGAGGTGGGAAAGGGGGGGGGGGGGGCCGGAAGCGAAGAGGAGGGAACGAAAACGGCGTTATTTTTAGAAAACCGCGCTTCAAATATCTCTGCATTAAAAAACGTCGATGTGACTCGGCTGAAATTGGTGGAGCATACATTTTCAGTAAAGGCGCCATCATTCTGTGTTTCGTAAAATAAAATTTCTGCCGGCAGTTTCATAGGCATCCAAACTTACCGGTTGATCTCTGCATCCGTTGAATCCGCTACTAATTGCATAGATTGGCGCCCACGTGTTCACTCTCAAACTTCAATCCGAAGTGCGCAAACGATGCACGACGACGGGGTACGCCATGGATTAACCTGTTGCATGGCCTTATTTGAGTCTCACTCTGTTACTACACGTTGCCCTTTGTCAATACGCTTCAGTGGCGGATTTAGGAAGGGGGCGACCTCTACCCGACGCGTCTAAGCTGGGAGAAAAAGAAATTCCTGAAAGCAACGCCTCGCCCTTGGTCAAAGTGGTGATTATTTGGGTCAACAAACCAGATTTGTGCAGCCAGGCGCAGGACAGTGGACTTCGGCCAACTGTTTTTGCTTAACAAACGTATTTAATAGCCAATAAAAAAAAAGAAGCGCAGATGGGTATCGTTCACCAAACGCGAAATGTACCGGCGAAGGTGAAAGTGGTGCCTGACGGTAAGAACAAGACGAAGCTATGTCTTCGACCCAACACATCGCTTCGGTCTCGACCGTCACAACGCTGTTTTGCAGTCTGGCGAGAGGCCGGTTTCCAGCCATCGGCAAAGGCTTTAGAAACGGTTTCCTAGTGGTGACAACCCGCCGGCTGCCAAGGCGAGGTCCCCGCTTGATTTCAGTCCTGATCTCCTGAATTGGGTCGTCGCAACCTCAGCTCTACGGCGCCTTCAGTCACGCTTCCCGAGTCGCCTGCTCCAAAAGCCAGTCTCTCGAACGGAACAGTGCCCTGGCATCGACGGTATATAACGACCGTCGCCCTGAGCGAAAAGCGCGAACACGCTGAACGCCTGAAAAGACTTTGGGCTACCTGCATGCAGGCGATACTGCCGCAGTCACGCTGGAGTTCATTAGAGGTTTCTGCTCCATGGCAAGGGATAGCGACCAGCAAGAAATTGCTTCCACAGAGAGCCGAGCTGGCATTTCCGCACATGTTCATAGCATTCCTTTCAAAATCTGCTGAAGATTCAAGCAGTGCTTGCTTTCAGCATGTTGAGTGTGCAATGTTCACCACTTTGCCTCGCTACGAAATTTATACGGTTCGCTAAAGTCAGACCGCAGTTAAATACGCAAGCCTGAATGGGAGATGGCATTGTAAACCATCTCAGAGCTGAATTTTTACCGTGGTGGTGCCGGAGACGTTCAAGAGGCGGCATCAGTAACATAAATTGAACAA
>JAZHYW010017819.1:0-15798 GCA_037355805.1 Ixodes ricinus
CTTTGTTTTGTGCTGCATCGGGCGATGCACTTTTTAAAGGGGGAGTAATGCCGCGCGCGCAGCTCGCCAAGTAGGCAGCGCGCGCGTGGCCTAACGGTTATAGCGCTAGCCTCCCACGCGAAATGCCAGGGTTCGATTCCTGGCCGCGGAGACGCCTTTTTGTTGACATCTGATTTAATGTTCTGGTAAATTCGAGAACCGTGTTGCTTGTTCGAGGTCAGAACGTTCCACACGCCGAACTTTCTGGGCCGATTATTCCAGAAGCCCATGCATGTACATAGGGGCCCCGCGTGGAGAGCCGCAGGTCAGGTTTCGCTCCAGCGTTCGACTCTGCTCTTTCGCCGGCTTCGACGCCCGCGACGCTCTACTGTTATCTTTTGTTTCCTTATATATTTTTGGGCACAAGTTCGCCCCACTAAACATTTAGTTTCTTCAGTTACTTTGGCCTCATCACTTGTCATTCGTGACAATATTGCATAGAGCTGAATGGAGCCGGTTACAAAAAAGAATTTACGCTACAAACTCAAACTGTACGGATTCCCATCCCCGCTGATTTCAACTTGCTATTGTGCCGTCGTGCATGTCGCAGGATCCCCACTGCATGGTTAATGTTGTGGAGATCTGGCTGCACCCGTCCGCGCTGACCCACCGTGCCCCAAATTCCAACCAATCGAGACTCCGTCGTGGGCCCAGAAGAAGCTGACGCGCCATGCCTCCGAGATGCGTCATGTCTCGGGGGGGCCCCGATGGCCTCGCGCACCGCAAGATCCGGCTGGACCACTCCCCTAAGCCAAATGACGCTACGTGACTGGCTTCCCAAAACAAAGGGGCGAAGGCTTGGAAAAGGGAAGCTGGGACAAAGGAGCTCTCTCTCTCGGACGGCAACGCTATTGGACGGCAGCTCTCTCGGGCGGCGGCTCCTCGAACGGTGGACAACGAAGAAGCGTGCAGCGGTGACAGGAGACGAGGACACTGACGCGGGGATCGACGGGGAGACGGACGCTGGCGCGGGGAAAGTGCGGGCAAGACGTCGAGCTGTGGACTCGACTAACGGACCAGACGGCGACCCTGGACGACGACGTCCCCATGACGCGGTGTAAACGACCACCACTGGGACTAGGAGCAGCTACAGCCGCAGCGGACTCATTCCCCGGCCTCGCTGATGACCGTTGCCGGACACCGATATAGTGTACCGAAACATCGTCGGCATCGGCCACGAAACATTGTCGGCACCCACCGAGTGAGTTTTCACTGGCTCTACGACCCATCCCCGCAAGACATGGACACCGATACGTCGGACCAGCAACTCACGCTGCCTTCTACGGAGGACGAGCCCCCGTGGACCCGAGTAGGCCCGTCAGCCAAAGAACAAACGGCAATCACCATCATCACCCGTCTCCACCCCCAGCTGGATCTGCGACAGACAGACACGCAAGACCTCGGACTGCAAATTCTCACCGCCGCTAGACTCACGCGCTTGGAACGCGGCGACACATACATAAAAGTAAGACGCCAACAAAACCTAATAGCGATTGACACCTACCGGGCCGGAGCCGCAGAGAAGCTGCTCGCAGTCGCCGAGATCGACTTCAAAAACTCCAGGCTACATCTGAACTCGTATCGAGCCGTGCCCTCGTCACATGCTCGCGGAGTCATCCACGGGATACCGCCATCCGACGCGGACGGCCAGTTGCGTGAGACCGTGGAGCTTGAGCAGGGAAAGCTACTCGCGGTACGAAGACTCGGATCCTCGAATACGATACTACTCACTGTCGACTCCCCCACGCTCCCCCGATACGCATTCGTCAATCGAGTGGCATACAGAATCTACCTCCACAAGCCGAAGGCCTTTCAGTGTAATCATTGTCTCCTGCTCGGGCATCGTATCGACGACTGCCCTAACAAAGCCCTCTACACACCCTGTGCAACCTGTGGCCAACATTTCCCTCCCGACACTGACCCCGCCCGAATGGATCACTCCTGCACGCCCACCTGCGCCAACTGCCAAGGATCCCACAATTCGACCGACCCCCTGTGCCCTGCCCGCAGAGAAGCCGACCATCGCCGGCAAGAAGCCACTAATGCTCGCCGAAAGTCACACCTCAACCCTGGCCAGTCATCGATGAAACATGCAAAACCAAGCCCCCTACCTCTGCACACGCCACCCACCAATGGATCCTCCGTCTGGACCAGCAACAGATTTACCCCGCTTCAAGACATCGAGTATGAGCAGCACTTCCCGGCCCTGCCTCCCAGACCAGCGCCGCAACCTGAACGAGACCACACCCAGCTGCCGCAACAACAGCGACCTGGGCACGCTGGCGCACCTCCTCCCCGACCGCCGCGCCCGGCTCCACGACACACGATGGGTGAGACGCATTCGCCAGATTCCCGGGGTGCTCCTCGTAACCCGCCGTCCGGACAACCCCCTCCCTTGCCCACGTCCTATTCTCAGGTTCCCCCCAACAGTTCCCCACTCTCACCGCTCTCCGAAACCCCCTCGCCAGGCTTAGCTTCCCCGTCCTACATTAAACGCCTCGAGGACAGGATTGTCCAGCGAATTGAGCAAACCGTCCTTTCCCAAATTGAACACAAAATTTCCAATCACATCGACAAACTTTTTCAAGATTCTCTAACTTCGCTCCCCCAACTACGTCCCCGACTGACGGACAGGCCGCCTTAAACCAAATTTTAGCAGAACTAGCCGCTATCCAGGATCGGCTTCACAAACTTGAACAAATATCCACCCCTGCCCTCAGAAAGCGGCTAGGGGATACCCCACAGGATACCCACTTGCCCCCTAATAAGGTAACTGTGCTCCCTTCTACCTCCATTTCTGATTCCGTCCAATCCCAGAACGAATAGTCCCATTCCCTCCCCTGCCCCGCCCTCACCCCCAGCACTTTATATGCACGTCTGGCAGTGGAACTGCAGGAGCATCCGGCAAAAACGAGGCACACTTTTGCAGGCAGTCCATCAAGCTACCAACCCCCACACATTATCGCGCTACGGGAATCCCTCAGCATAATTAATTTACCACACTATGTAACTTACTCTCAACCTAGCATACCGCGGAAACATAAAACAAAACTCAGCCTTGATAGCATACCTTCATATTCTCTTATTTTAGTACATAGTAATTACACCCGTGTCGAACTCGAACACGAACCGATACCGAAAGATCGGTTAAGCTGAACCGGTATTTGTCGTTGCGGAACTGAATCCCGCACCCGAACCGTGTATATTGTTATCGCAATGAACCCGAACCGGAACTGATCCGAAAAAAAATAACGGGTACGGCTCATGTCGAAACGGTTCGGCCACTGCATTGACAATGAATGAATATCAATACAATTTGTTCCTGAAATGCCGTCAACTGACGCACGCTCGCGTACGATAGTTTATCTCCACTCAGTCTAGGAACGTAAACGCGGCATCCGCGACTCTTGACATAACGCTGCATCCATGAGATCTTGACATAGGAACCAGTATGCGCTGGTCGCGGCGTGCACGAAAAATAAAAAATGAAGGAAGCGCGGGAGAAAAATAAAAAAAAGAAGGACGCGTCACGGAGATTTTAAATTTACTACAATCTGCGTAAATGCCACAAATGCTGCTTCGTGCTCATTTCATACGCGACGTTTCTAGAACGTGATGTTGCAATGTTTTTTTTATTTTGAGGTTGTTATTTTGATGTTATTTTGATTTTGTTATTTTGATGTTGCAATTTGTGGTTTATAATTTCTGAACCGGTTCGCGAACCGATCCGCGAGCCGGCTCGCAAAACGGTTCGCGGATCGAATTAATCGAACCGGAACTGAACGGGAACAAAATAAATGTACCTGAACCGTAACCGAACACGTATTTTTTACGGTTCGACACACTGATAAATTCATTACAGCCATTCTGTTAGATACAGAGCCATTAAATAATGTCAGACAGGAACATGTGGCTATTCAATGCCGGCCACACAAGCAGAAACAGGATGTTATTATTATTTCGGCGTATTGGACACCCCAATATTTTACTCCTCAGATGGCCCCCCTCCTCAATTTCCTATCACTACACCCCTGCAGTCCTATACTACTTTTAGGAGATTTTAACTGCAGTCACAAAGACTGGGGCTTCGCTACTACTACTCCACGAGCGCAAGTCGTGGCTCAATTTGCACAAACACATTCATTTACATTATTAAATGATTTAACACAACCCACGAGGGAGGGTAATAGCATATGTCGCGATACTAACCCAGATTTGACCTGGTATCGCGGCTCGCTGCCCTCCACGTGGACTAATACCTTCCAAAATTATGGTAGTGACCATTACCTAATAAGCATTACACTAAAATTAGGGAAGGGAATCACACTCAACCCCAATTACAGAAAGCTCCCCTACTGGGACGCCTTCCGAGCCCAGCTGGACAAGATAGAGCCCAGCACTGATCTTACCGCGTGGGGAAGGGACCTCCTGGTTACTCATTCTAAGACTACGAAACGCATCGCTGTCACAGAAGAAACCCCCAATGTGGACAACCACCTGGTTGGCCTCTGGGACAAAAGACATAAACTAATTACTAAATGGAAAAAAACAGCATAAGTTAAACAAATCCCTTCACAATATCATCACTAAACTTACGGCAGAGGCTCATGATTACGCACAACAGCTAGCAACAACTAATTGGCTTAACCTTTGTGAGAAGCTAAGCACTCAATTACATACTCCTAATCCCTGGGCCATCCTAAGATCCATGCTGGGCCAGGGCCGAGCCACACATACTCTCACTAAACTGCAACTGCACACTGCCAAAACACCTGCAGAGTTGGGAAAGGCTTTTCTTCAACATTACTTTCCTTCTATCTCTACTCCTCCTACCCCCTTCTCTGCCCCCTCCTGGCCTACATCGTCCGATGCTGATTCTCCTTTCACTCTATCTGAGCTTCATCGAGCTCTCTCTTCCTTCCAACGTAACACCTCCCCTGGCCCTGATGGTATTGCCTATCCCCTACTTAGGAACCTACCTGACTCGCACCTTTCTCATCTGCTGAGTATTATTAATGACTCCTGGCTGTCGGGAGACCTTCCAGACTCGTGGCGCCTGGCCACGGTACTTCCTATACCCAAGCCTGGCAAACCCCCTACTTCTATCCCCCACCTTAGACCCATCTCCCTTACCTCGTGCATAGGCAAGCTCATGGAACGCATGGTTCTAGAGAGACTTGCCTGGCACTCCTCCCGATTTCACCCTCTTCCCCCTACTCAGATCGGCTTTCGATCCCATTTGTGCACCCAGGACGCAATGATGTTAATCTACGACGATGTGTACGCCCAACCCAGCCGGGTTCAATTGCGCACAATCGTTGGGGTGGACATTAAAGGTGCCTTTGACAACATTAACCATCAGGCACTACTATCACAAATCGCTACACTTCGACCTGGTCACCGCCTCTACCGCTACCTTTACAACTTTCTAACACAACGATCTGTACAAACCAAAATTGATGACTACACTTCACCACCCCAACCTTTACAAACAGGAGTACCACAAGGGGCTATCCTCTCACCTTTCTTATTCAACATAGCACTTAAAGATCTCCCCCTTTACTAAATTCCATTCCAAATTTAAAACATACCGTTTATGCGGATGATATAACGTTATGGTGTTGCTCTGGATCAGCAGGAGAGCAAGAGGACACGATTCAGCAAGGACTCAACATAATCTGCGCTTACACACAAAAACTCGGACTCTCTTGTTCCCCGGAAAAAACAGAGTATATTGTAGTGGTCACTGGACAGTTGCGCTACACTGAACCCGCGCGGCAGCAAATCTGCCTACACCTGAATGGAAAACCCGTACCCCGCCCCCGTTACCTCCGCGTCCTTGGATTCTGGCTCCAGGATGACGGCAAGTGGAACGTTTGGCTCTCCAGACTCCACACACAACTTAACAACATATATCACGTCCTGCAACGCATCGCTCGGAGCAACCAGGGCTTCCGAGAGGACCAACTTCGTCGCGTCACGGAGGCCCTGGTCTACTCCAGGGTAATGTATCAGTATCCCTACACCAATCTCGGCAAAACTCCGCACGTTAAACTTGATCGTCTCTTGCGCAAGTTTACCCGCCTAACTTTGGGCGTTCCAAATGCCGCACCGAACGATACACTCGAAATGACATCGCTCTTTAATACACTCCAAGATCGTAAAGACATACATTTACAAGGTCAGGTGGATCGCCTTCGTTCTTCAGAACCGGGTCGAATCCTCCTGAGGTCACTTGGTCACGACATTTCCTCCCTTCCTCCCATCCCCACCTCCAGACCTCCTTGGCTTTCACTTCCTCGTGTCGAGGTACTCCCCATTCCTCGTAATATGAACCCCGAGCGGAATCTGGACAGACGCGCTGACAGGGCCGATCGAATCTCCCGTAACACTCCCTCCCCTTCATCTACCACCACATATTACGTGGATGCTTCCTTCTCCTATCCCCGGGCCACAACTGCCGCAGTCATTCATCCCACTTACTCACCTATCTTTTATAATTCCCATATTAATATCAAGTCTTCTACATATGCTGAAACTTTGGCTATAGCCGAAACTATCACAATACCTACCCAACCCACGAACAAAATCCTCATTCGAACAGACAGCCAGGCGGCCTGTCGGGCTTTCCGAGACGTCACCCTCCCCCCCCGAAATCTTTGATGACCTCCAAGAATTTCTGACCAACAATCCCGCCCTCGAGGTGACCCTCCAGTGGGTTCCGGGTCACTCCGGCATTCAGGGGAATGAGGCAGCCCACGCCTTGGCCTGTGACGAGTTACCAGGACCCCCTTGTGCCGGAGTGAGTCGGTATGACCCGCTGGAGGATTTGCTCTTAAAACGGGATCAGCGACGAGAAGCCCTGGTTTCTTTACGCGAGTCTCGCAGATCCCTTATTCCCCCCACCCCTCCTTATCTAGGTTAGAAGGCGCCTTATGGCGTCAAGCTCAAACCTCTTCCCTCCCCACACCGCATCTCCTTCACTATTACAAATCCCTCCCTGGGCGACCCATCTGCCCCGACTGCGGGGGCTTCCCAAATACCCCTCATGTTCTATGGGAGTGCCCCTCCTCTCTTCCCTCCCGCTCCAAAGCTCTTACACTCCTCCCCCCACACCAACGCCCCGGGACTCTGGTGAAGTGGCTCACTCCACCGGACCCCTTATTCTTCCGTACCAGCGGGCCCTGGTCGATCACGTCCAGGCGACAGTGAAGAGACCCGACCATCAGGTCCCTACTTAGCGCCGGACAGGGCGTCATATTGTTAATAAAGTTTGACACCACCACCGATACCAGAAACCCCCGAGGCAATAAGTGAGTGAATAAACCCTTTTGCCGAGGGCGCAATATTGCTGTGTCATCATTCATTTGGAAACAGGGTCTGAGGGAATCGGAGTTACAAGCCCGCATAAACTGGCGCCGCAACGAGGGGGCTTGATTTTCGATCAGGCTGGCATTCCAATTCCTAGCCTTTTTTCCGGTTGAATTGGGGCACTGTTTCGCGCTCTTTTTGTGGGTCGTCTTCGTCGCGGGAACGCCGCACGATGTTTCGTTGTGGGTACGCCGCACGAAGGTCCTGATATGATCGCCTGCCGGACTAGGAGGCGCGGACCTCGACCGTTGTCGCTAGGGGTTAACCCTTTGTCCCAGTCAATCAGGAATTTACTTTTTCGCCATTACATAAGCGCCTTCATTATTTGCTGTTCAGCGCACCGTTGGATGCTGGCAGGTTGATCCTGCTGCACAAGAGCGCTGTGTGCGTCGAAATTACCGCACTTCTCGAGGCCTGTAGCATCGGACGTCACCCCACCTAAGCCTCCGGCCGTCCACGTCTGCTAGGAAAGATGCCAGCTCACCGTTTGGGTATGTGTTGCGCCCAACCGCCATTGCCCGCGTATCGATGTAATGTTTTGGACCGCTTGTTACCGATCGGACGCGTTAGAGAGACATCGCTATGTGTGGAGAACGCTCCCATTGCGGATGGCGGTTGCACGGACTGTGTTTGGACATTATTCCCGAATTGCATTTTGTCCGGGAGGAGCCTAGCATCTCGGTTTCACCGCATGCTAGCTCGCAGTTGGCCTTGATTTGAACGGTCAGTGCTGTTTTGAGCTTCGTTAGTTGACAGCGATTTAAGGTACGATATGCGCTCTTGTGGTTCTGGTCAAGATCACTTTCAACGAGTACCTTCTGGCGAGAGGCTGCATTTACGGGCTAAGCCCACCAAATCGTGCAGGATGTGCAATGTCTGGTGCGCAGACATCGAAATCTAGTAAACCACCGAGTCTCCGTGTCCACTTTATCAGTGGCAGTGTGTCATGCTCCGTGGAGTCCAGTCTGACGCGATGGGGACGATCCGTGCGTTTCTGATTGTAAAGTCCTAAGGTTGATCCGGTTTAATTGTGCGCATAGTTGGTTCCGGGTCCTCACACCACCATATCGAGGATTAAGCCTCGCGGCGGGAGTTACTTTTTCATTTCCTTTTCTCCGTCTCCGGAGGAGCGGTGGCTAGCGCGCGCTTTGCGCTGCTGCCAAAAACAGTACAGGCTCTCAGCTGTGTTTTGGTTCGCGTTGGGACGCGAGGGCGTAGAGAGCGTAATTGGTTGTGCGGAGACCTAGATTAGAGAAAAAGATTTAGGGGAGAAAAGACAGCTGGGTTGGGAAAGAGCTGTGCTTGTGTAGTAAAATCTGCACGAGGGAAGTGGCGGTGCTGTGAAGATGTGACGAGTTGTTCATAGTTTTATCCTGTACAGATGAGCGGTTGGCTAGGGAAAACGTACGGTTCACGTCGGCGGGTACGTGCCCGGAAAGCCTAGAAATTATGGCAGCGGCATGGCCGTCGGCGGCCTACAACTGTTGTGCGTTGGGTCAGCCCGTCGCTGTACAAAATGCAGCATTTGCATGAATGGGTAGCAGGTGTTGGAATGCGGCGGTAAATGCGGTAGACACTCCGACGCTGCGGAAACTGTTTATGCAGAGCAAATATAGTTTATTCGGTCGTCCATTTCCAAGACCGGCCGGTTAGATTATTTAGCATTTCGATGTCGCGCTCGTTGCGCGGAAGTTGAAAGGTTCGCGTGTGGGATACTTACATTGTTCAGAACCCTACCTGTCCTCACAGTCGCAAGAAGACTTTTCAGTCATGCGGCGTGTTGACTTGGCTGGGGGCGAGCTTTCTGCATAACCTACTGCGTTTGTATGTGGACACGTTGCTCGGATCGATAAGGTCAAAGAGTCGCGACACGCGTAGACGGCGTACTTTTATTGCTCGATCTCGGCCGGCCTTGACATCAGCTGGAAGACTTTTAAGATGTGTGGTGTCGGGGTTTGGCCGGGGGAGAACTCTAACGTGCGTCAATGCGCTTGTCGCGGTTGTCGAGCCCATGCGGGGTTCGGTGCGGACCGCCGTTACGCGCTCGTCGCTCCTGTTGGGTGGTCGCCTCCGAGCAGTGAAGCGGTAATATCTGCTAGATGCCCAGACGTTACGGACATAGCCATGGCCCATGTAAATTGGCTGTCCAATGAGATCTGCTGTTCGCACGATCCAGGTACTGTTCCCTTTGTACTGGTGTTTGTGGCCGGTACCACGGAACAACAGCCTCTCAGTAAGGTGATTATCCCTTCTGGTGACGGCTTGCTGCGTAGCTTGCCCGTAGCGTGTTTGTAGCTCGGGTTTTGCGAACGCCGAGTGCATGAGTGCTCGTCTTGGGTAATCGCTACTGTTGGCAGTGTGTTTTTCCCGTAGTTATTTCGAGTCGCACCTCGCGAACTGGGCAGGATTTGTGGCCGTTTCTGTTTTAAGGGGAGGTTATTGTTAGTTTTTGAGGAGGTTTTGTGCGTTCCTAGCGAGTGTGTTGGAGATCAATATTGTTGTCAGAAGTGTGCGGCTCTGACGCTCTGGTAGTTTGTTTTCTGATTTAAAAGAATGCGGTTGAGTTTTATAGGAGCAAACGTTGTATAGTGGGCGTATGTACGATTTGAGTATATAGAAAGTGCTGATACTTTTGGTTGAATAGTTTTCTCTTACGTACCTCTCTAACGTGTAGCGTGACGTTCTTGATGATTTCCTGCCTGTTAGTATTGAAATGAAGAGTTTTTTTTTATTTCGTGGCATATGTCCAACGATCGAAAGATTTTGGTTTCCTCGCGCTGTCTGGTATAGCCTGCCGGTATTCGTTTTTGCGCGATTCGCTGCCTGAATATTGGGGACGGAAGCGAACTTTTAGAGCTGGCGTGTTTCTGTGCTGAGTGCCCGTGCGTGTTGTGAGCTGTGGCGTTCCGGACTAGTTCCTGGACCGTGCTCTGTCGGTTGCGGACTTCCAAGTGAATAAACGTCCACCGCTGGCCTGCCTGGTTTGATGCTACCACCATTATGATCGAGGGTGCTCGTCATCATCGGTGACACTCAGCTGAACGAGTCCCCTGCCGGAGGTCTTGGCGACCACGCAACCTCGGGCCATCCGGAGTCTGAGCCTTGAGGGAGGGAGGTGTAGAGATCTGGCTGCCCCCTCCGCGCTGACCCATCGAGTCCGAGATTCCAGCCATTCTGACTCCGTCGTGGGCCCGGCAGAAGCTTAGCGCGCCATGCCTCCGACATGCGTCATGCCTGGGGGGGGGGGCGATGGCCTCTCGCACCGCAAGATACGGCTGGACCACTGCCCTAAGCCAACTGACGTCACGTGACTGGCTTCCCAAAACAAAGCGGCGAAGGCTTGAAAAGGGGAAGCTGGGACAAAGGGCTCTCTCTCGGACGGCAGCGCTCTTGGACGGCAGCTCTCTCGGACGCCGGCTCTCGAACGGCGGACTACGAAGAAGCGTGCAGCGGTGACAGGAGACGAGGACACTGACGCGGGGATCGACGGGGAGACGGACGCTGGTGCGGGGAAAGTGCGGGCAAGGTGTCGAGCTTTGGACTCGACTAACGGACCAGACGGCGACCCTGGACGACGACGTCCCCATGACGCGGTGTGGACGACCACCGCTGGGACTAGGAGCCGCTGCAGCGGCAGCGGACTCTCCCCGGCCTCGCTGATGACCGTTCCCCTACCCCGAAACCCCCAGGGCAATAAGTGAGTGAATAAACCCTTTTGCCGAGAGCGAAGTATTGCTGTGTCATTATTCATCCGGAAACAGAGTCTGAGGGAATCGGAGTTAGAAGCCCGCATTGTCAAAGATACAGGTTTTCCCAACGCAGTCACTCGTGCAAGATGCAATTGTAAAAACGCGGTTGAAAAGTACAATTTGGCGGATTTATGTGCCAACCTACGAAGGGCATTTGACACGTCCAAACGAAGGGCAATTGACACGTCCAAACGAAGGACTGCGAAATAATTCCGATCACTTGTCTAAGAATCTTTTGATCTGAAACCAAAACCTCGTTTACCTTTTCTTCTCCGAAACATTCTCCAAAAAACTTTCAGCCTTTCCACTTTGGTGAAGAAGGAAGAGCAGCGGAGCTGTAGCTTCTGTTCTCGGCGGTGGCTTTCCAGACGAGCGATCTCTCTTCTTTTGCAAGAGGATGTGAAGCGCTCGACGTTAGGCGATAGCGGCCTCGCGGTGGTTACGAAACCATTCGCACTGCTGCGCACTTCGCCGCTCATTCTGTTCCCGCTCTTCTTCCCCCGAAAAAATGTTGCCGCCATCTATGAGCGACGGTGGCAACCAGAGTTTTGTGTCGACATTTTTTTGTGGGGACACGATCGTGGGGATACTAGCCCTTAACAGCCTCGCTGTAAAAAAAAAAATGGTTGTCAGATGACGAGCACCCTTGCCGGGATTAGAATCCGCCAATTGGACATTCGTGGGCTCCAAGCAGAATGTTTCGAAACCTACACGTGATCTCAAACCAAGTGCGCAGGAAATTGTAGGAGAAACCGCAGGCCGCCCACCAGTCATTTGGCGATTATTTAGGGGTGATTCGGGTGGTCCTGCAGATCGCCGACTCGAATACCACGAGCAAGGAGCACATCGAGCGGTAAACATCTAGCGGACATCGCGAATAAAATCCAGCCCGGGAAACACCTTTCTGAATGCTCTTGGGCGATAAAAGAAGGAAAATAGTCGGTTAATAAATAGCAGTGATCCCAAACCAAGTCTTTTTTTTCTGCCCGCTTGTCAGGTTGAAATACAGACTCAAAATAACACCGAACACTCGAATAAGCAATAACGGTGATCTTCGAAATGATCACTAAAAAATCGAACTCGACGAATAACTTATTTAATGTCCTCTTTATATATATATATTGCTCCTAAAATACTACTTTCCCTCGCTGCCTTGATATGCTTTTATGTATCGAACGGCGGAGGTCACAATCGGCTGGTTGAACATTTTTAGCATGTTTAAGTTTCTTGTTATGTCCAGTTTCTCTCGGTCGCACTTCTGCCTTTTCTCAAAAATGACTCTTTATGTATGTCTGCTACTTTTGTGTTTACAAAGATATTAAATCCTGTAAACTCAGGGAAACTCATGCTAATTTTTCCACGTTTGCGTTTGCCATTGCTGAATGCTCATGCCGAATCGCCCGTTTCGAAAGTCAAGACAACATTAATTTCTCCCTCGACGACCATTGTGCGCCAGTACTATTAGCAGAGGCTAGTTCACACTTTGATCAAGCATATTTAGACTCGATATATTTTTTATTTTAAGGACCTTTTGATATTAAATACTATTTCATTATCCGGTTTCCTTTTCACTCTCACACTCCCCTGCCTTTTTTTCTTCTGCTACTATGACATTTCAAGCGCTGCGATACAAAAGCCACTTCAGTTGCAATTTAAACTTTCTACCTTGTTTACCGGTCTCTTACGTCAAATGAAGCTGGTAACTAACTGCAAAATCCGTAACGAGCAGGACTCCAGGAACCCACCAGTAACAGCGGCATACATGAAGCTGAGCACCGTGACGCATTCCAACCTATGGAACATCGTGATTCTAAAGGGAAAGGTGAACAGGTGAACGACTTATGCAAGTACGAGACCAGGTAGTCCTGCCTCGATGTCGCTACGGGACGCTCAAGACATCGCTGCAATGGTAGCAGACTGCTGGCTTAGCCTTGCCACCATGATGCTTATTTGAGTAGGACAACGCATTGAGTGGTCGATCTTAGTGCGGTTTTTTAGGACTGAGAACTAGTCACTAAACAGCTGATACAGAAACCGAGTTTTACGCAGCGTTTTTATTTCACTTATTTCTAACCACGGACCGATTGCGTGTTTTAGGTTTCTATATTAAATTTTGTTTTGAAGGGTCCCATTCTTAGGGCGGTCGTCCGTGTCCCTTTCGTAATGCTCCTAAAGAACCTGCAGCTCAAGGATCACGAAGTGGACGACTTGCATACGACCCATAAGAGGCAACGGACAGGTGAATGCGCGAAGACTCGTTGTTACTACCGGAAAGAAGTGATCACCCTGCAAACATTTCGCGAGATGATCATCTCCTTTTCGCTGATATTTCATGCTGGCCAAGTGAGGCAACCTTTCAAAGACGATGATTTTCCCTAACAACCAACATGTAATGAGCCGAGCTTTGATTAAATATCAAACGTACAGTTTGTAGCTGAAAACAATGATTTGTTTTATCAGATACATTTTGGTTCGACATTCGAGAAGTCGCATTTTTAGAGCGAGCTTTAGGCGCCCTTTTCCGGCTTGAGCGGCGTCGCGCGTCGCCGTCGCCGTCGGCGCGACCGCGCGGTGCATTGCGGATTAGAATTTTCCCGCAGGAACCCGAGGGTCCTCCGAAGAACCTCGGGTTCCTTCAGAGACCTCGAGAGGACCTCGGGTTCCTGTGGGAGGACCTCGGCAGGACCTCGGGTTCCTTCGGGAAGACCTCGGGGAGGACCTCGGGAGGACCTCAGGTTCCTTCAGGGACATCAGGAGGACTGGTTCCTTTGGAGGACCTCGGGAGGACCTCGGGTTCTCTTCGGGAGGGACCTCAGGGACTCGGGTTCCTTCGAGGACTTCGAAAGGACCTCGGGTTTCTTCGGGAGGACCTCGGGAGGATCTAGGTTCCTTCTGGAGGACCTCGGAGGACTAGGTTCCTTCGGGAGGACCTCGGGAGGACCTCGGGTTCCTTCGTGAGACCTCGGGAGGACCTCGGGTGTCCTTCGGGAGGACCTCCGGGTTCCTTTCGAGAGGACTTCGGGAGGACCTCGGGTTCCTTCAGGAGGACCTGGGAGGACCTCGGGTTCCTTCTGGAGGACCTCGGGAGGGACCTCCGGGTCCCTTCAGTAGGACCTCGGTGGACCTCAGGTTCCTTCGGGAGGACCTCGGGAGGACCTCGGGTTCCTTCGGGCGGACCTCGGGGAGGACTCGGGTTTCTCGGGAAGTCTTCGGGGAGGGGGGATCATGTGACCCCCGAAGTCACGAGCGCGCCTCCCCGATGTCAGCGTGACCCTCTCCTGAGGTCGCGTGACCTCCCAAGCGGTCAGGTGACTCCCTCCCCGAGTCACATCCCCCTGAATGATTCCCCTCAGTACCCTTCCTCTCCTCGTTAAGCTGCGCTTCTAATTCGGCATTACAGGGAGTTGTAAACTGCTTTCACTTTTTTCAACTATGTTTTGAATTTGTCAAATGCGCCCAGCACTTCGGTGTTCATGGCCTCTATTATTTCAAGGCCGTGCAACGTAGAGATGTAGAGTCTGTTTAGGTAGAACTTCCATAAGAGAAGGAAATCACGAGACTGCTTAGGAAATATGAAGCAATACCGTCAGGAACAAAACAAAGCATTGACACATAAAATGTAACATTACCGTTAAATAGGGCTGAACCACGTGCCTCCCAACTAAAAAAACACCGCACGTCCTTCAATGATCGTGGAAAGGCGACACACTCGATGCACTCAGCGTGAGCATTAGAGGAACATTCTCCACAAAAGAACATGATATAAGGTCCCAGATTATACTGGAAAGTTCTAAGAAGATCCGCAGAAAGACAAACTGACAGCCAGGCTTGTAGTGTTCAGACCTCTTGCCTCGATAGGTAAAGTCAAGTTATTGATCTTTCTTTGCTCGAGACCCCTTTTCGCATATCTGAGCGCCAGCTCAGACTGACACGTGGAAATAGTGTTTACAGCCTTGTTGTAGAAGTGGCAATCATCACTGCTCGCTTATTTAAATTAAGGAAAAACGACTTGCAAGTTGTGTATAGAGGTAGGATTATTTATATTTATTACGAACACAAAGCTCTAAAACCCGGGCGATGCTTACAACCGTGCCTCAGGAAGCTGGTTGCCCCTTCCTCAGCTGCCTCGCTTTAATTTAAGAGTGATTATCCAAAATCAATTTTATTTTGCCAACAACGACAGACACTATAAAGGAAAGCAAAAAAGCCGTTTTAGGACTCCCTCTCACGCCGGGTTGGAGCTGCAGCTCTAGAGGGAGGAGGAGAGACGGTTCTCAAAGGAGGGTATACGCCTCCCCCTTCTCCTCCCCTCATTCTTCGATCTCCTCCGGGGAGAGGGTCACATGACCTTGGGGGGTGACATGACCTAGGGGGGTCACGTGACCTCGGGGGTTACGTGACCTCGAAGAGGGGGGTCATGTGACCTCGGGGGGGGGGGGCACGTGACCTAAGGTCACGTGATCCCGGGGGGTCCACGTGACCACACCGCACGAGGTCCGCGTGACCCCGGGGGGGGGCTACGCGCGGTGCGTTGTGGGACATTTCCCGCCATGTGCCACCGCCTGTCCCGCCGACGGCGACGCCGCCTCAAGCCGGAAATGGGCGCCCTAAGAGCTGCGCTCTAAAAACAATCCTGCAA